>CM059582.1:139582500-139822500 GCA_030407085.1 Trichopria drosophilae
AATCTATAGTTCATTAACATTCACTTAAATTTATACATAAAGCAATTCGTTGTATATGAATCATTGAAGTTGTTTTTTTAATTATTTTATTTATTTCTACATATATTTCTAAAATGAGTCTAAGCATTATAACGAAGCTAATTTGTAAAATATCAATTTGTTTGTTACATTATTTGAATGCATTGTTCTAAAACTATCTGTAGCCAGAGTCGTTTATTGACGACTTAGAATATGTTATATACTAATCTCTTGAAAAATTGCAAAGCGACTGAATATCGTAGAATATTTGTCATGTCGGTATATTTATCGTGTGATATTATTGATGATTTTGAAATAAATTATTGAAATTTGGTATTCTGACATAACGCAATTAATATTAAGTATGTAAAGTGTTTTTTTACTTACACATCAAATATTATCTATTACATGAAGCGGTGTATTTTTAATCATGCACATTGTTTACAGCGTGAGGTACTCATATGCGACAGACAGTGACATAGTCATCTTTTTTCGGAGAAAATATTTCTAAACTTTAAGAATAATCTTGAATGTCATTAACTTGGAATGCCAAATTATTAATGTATTTTAATTTATTTGAGATTGACGTTTTATTTTTAAATAATGAAATGTTAAATTTCATAAAGTTTTAATGCATATTTCTCAATGACATTTCACTTTTATTGAAGTTGACAAAACTATTAATATATTAATATACCTACGCATTAAATTCCAGCCAATAATTGATAAATCAAATATCAGACTATGCAATGGTGAATGTTGTACAGTGGATCCCAGAATATCACTTCTTCCGCTATCGCCCGACCTCCTATAGCGTCTTCGTTCGGCATACGCAACCTTTTTTTCCGGGCTTCTTCGATCCTACTCCAGCGTAAAACGGAGCTGTTTCAACTAGGATTTCAAGGAACTAATCTAATCTGCCACAAGTCAACTGGTTAATTCGTGTAATTATTATTTTAAAACTTTTAACCAAACACCTCAAACCATTACTCAGGACACCATTCAATAATTTTCCGTGACTTTTAAAATCTGAATCATTTAGATTATATAATTTGTAGGGTAAGGGTCTGTAGGATAAGGAATCTATAGGGTAATATAATCTGCTAGCAAATAAATACTTTGAATAAAAAATATGCATTTTAATGACGTTTTTTGTAAGTAATGTACAGATAAGCTGATAAAGAAAATATATATATAGTTATCTTTAAGGGGATTCTAAATGAAATTTAAATGCCCACTTAAAATGCCGGTGCCGGCATTTAAATATCTCTTGAGCTATATGTTTTTCGAAGTTGAGCACAGAGTACGCTCCGTTCAAGAAATCCTACGAAGCTTTACAGGGTCAGATGCTTGGTATGACGTTTGAGGTTACAGCGGTAGGGTAAACATACTCTCCCCGACTCAGTCAATAATAATTCAGTACATTTTGTTTATGTACTATTATGGATCAAGGTAATTTGAATGTTTTCAGATTTTTAACACCGAACATGGATATTTTTGTTCGTCGAAGTAATGGTAACATTCATTACCATCAACAAAATTCTAGTTTTGTATGTCATCACACATTTTGCTTACATGTGCCGAATCCAGCAAAGCTGCATTATCTCCAGTGCCCTTACACTTTTTACATTAACAACAATGTTTTCAGCTTTTTTAAGTCGTAATAATGGCAACATTCATTACCATAAACGATGTTACATTTTTGACGTCGATAATAGTTTTAGAAAATTTTCTTTGATCGAATTAGTTATCAAATTCATTACCAACAACGATCTTATATTTTTTATTTTGACAATAATTTTTCAATGTTTGCAGTGTTCAAACTAATTGTAACATTCATTACCAGAAAAAAAAATTACAATTTTTTTGTCACTGAACACTTTATGACATTTTTATGACTCGACAACAGTAGCATTTATTACCTTCGACATTTTCATATTCTTTACCCCAGGCATGGAACTTTGTACTGATCAAAGTAATGGTATCATTCATGACCAGCGATCAAATTTATAATTTTCACGTCGCTAAACACTTTTTTACATTTTTATGAATCCAGCAAAAGTAACATTCATTACCTTCAATGGCTTTGCAGCCTAAATATTACCAGAGCTGTCAGATGAATTTATTCGAGTCTGGTAAGAAGCGAATAAATCAGTGTTGTTCTTAAAAGTTTCATATTTACTGTCATGCACATGTGATGTTTCCCCTTCACTTAACTTATTATCAGAGCTCTGAACAATTTGCTTACTTCAAGTTCTCGAGTAGGCTCATATGCTCAAAAACAGTTTCATATTAATAATAATAATAATGATAATAATAACGACTTTATTGGCCTAATAAAATGGATACAGAAAGAATTTATACAGATGTGCCAAAAGGCGAGCCACAGCTGATGCTGTTTTACACACTGACCTTATGTATTCACTTCTATAAAGAATTGAGCTTTCACCTTCAACTTTTAAACAATAATTACTAATATATTTATGCAAGTCTGGTAAGAAGCGAATAAATTAATTCTTTAATATTTAATTTATTAATTAATTAATAATTCTATATCTTTTGTTTCCATCAGTGCGAGACGTTTTACTTCGTAATAAATCCTTAATGAACGTTGTGGAGATGCAGGTTGTTCACATAGATTTTCCAATACCCAATTCTTAAGTATTTTTACATTTTCTTTAGCCCATGTTCCATTAATCGTATGATTTTCACACTTCTCCGACAATTGATATTGCTGCTGCTGCTTCAGTTTTGTTAGAGATGAGCAGTCCAAAATGTCGAGATCGATAACATTTCCAGCGTTTAATATATCCTCCAACCAACATTTGTTATCGACTCCTTTTTCATAAATTTTGCTAGCACATTTAACGATATCCTCCAAAGTTTCGTTTATAGCGTCAAATGGTACATCGCCAGATTGCCATGGTAAACCGTGATAATTGTGCATCAACCAGTTATTGACTCTCTTATAGTGTAAAGGTAACCACACCCATTAGTATGGTGGTTTAAACACTTAAGTCACAATTTCACTGTCGATAATATTTATTATTATAAACATTTCCTTAGGTATGAAGTGATTACCAGGCCCGCGGAATCCCTGCACGTCTACAATGTATTCAATTTCGTATGAAACTGATTCACTAGTGAATAAAGTATAACCGCGTTTTATTCATTAATTGACGCACGCGCAATAATGGTTACCCCTCCTCTCAAACCAATTTCTTTACATTTCTACTTATGGGGTTACATTCTACAATGCGATCATGTAAAATTAAACAATAAGGAGAAGTGTTTGCAGGAAAATTTTCCTTTGATTCAAATTCGAGTCGAACATCGACAGGTGCATGTTTTAAAGCTTAATTCTGCTTAGAGCAATCAATAATGATTAATGGAGCTTTCCCTAAAAATATTGATTTGTTCAATATAGGTTTACCAGTAACATCGTTATTATAGTAACTGGCTTGAAAATTGATATACATCTCATATAATAAAGAAAATTGATTATTTGTAATATCAAGGTTTAAATTACCATACGGATAATATTTTGAATTCAAGAATACTTTAACATTACTAATGTTGCAGTGATCAAACAGACTTGAATTTCTCGCCTTGTCATTTTTCTCTTGCTGCTTGGAATCCAATAATAATATATCGTGGCTTTTCTAGTTGCGTCGCTGTTTTCACAGACCACACGTGGGATGATGTTACCGGCAATAGAGGATATTCATAAAGTTCCCATGTACGGAAACTTAAAGATATGCAAGGATCTTTTTCAATGAAACGCAGCAGCTGTATATTTTATTCATCTCAATTTTATAATTTTCTTCCACATTTTGTATAATTGCATTATCATCGTGTTTAGATCTTGTTAAAACAAGTTCATGCTTCGCATTTACAATTATCTTACGATAATCTTCAGCAAATCCGAGAATCATACTCAGAGGCATGATCACATCAAAATAACCATTATCATTTGTTATCTTTAGATTTGAACTAGATATCCAACCTGCATTGTAACCACGACTCGTCGTTGTCTCCTTACCATTCTCACCGGGGGTCCGACTCTGCTACCTGGTTTGCCAACGAGCTGAAAGAGTTGGCCGATGACGTTATTCAGGTAACATTTTAATTAAAATTACAAAATATATTCATATAAAATTTATTATTATTTAATTAATTAATTACAATAAAGTCAATAAGTAATATTATGTGTCTGCTTTCAGATCCTCAGTGCTATGAAGCCGATGAACTTAATGCCGAGAGAAGAGAATTCATTTCGGTCGGCGACGATATACCACATCTGCGGGGGATCATTCTCAAATGAGGACCCCAAAGTCCGTGACCACGATCACTTGACCGGTCGATTCCGAGGTGCTGCACATAAAAATGTTAATATTAATTATAAATTTAATTTTAACATACCCATAATATTTCAAAATTTAAGTTGCTACGACGCGCATTTCTTAATTCGCGAAGTCACCAATTGTTTTGAGGGAGACGTGAAAGTCATTCCATGCAATATTGAAAAGTATATTTCTCTAATCAAATTTGTCAAGGACACTAAAATAAGATTAACCTTTTTAGATTCTCTTAGATTATTAAACTGCTCCCTCGAAAGGTTGGCGTGTTATTTAAATAATGAAAATAAAACTATTTTAAAAGCTCATTTTCCAGATGAGAATGAATTTAATTTATTAACACGTAAGGGAATTTTCACCTACGATTACGTAACAGAAATGAGCATCTTAGATTAGACACGCCTACCATCCCATGATAAATTTTTAATAAATTATATGAATGTGAAGTGAGTGAGTCTGATTATGCGCATGCAAGGCATGTATGGGATGCATTTGGTTGTAATTCTCTGGGCGAGTATTAGGACCTGTACTTAAAAACCGACATTTTATTGCTCGCAGATGAATTTGAACATTTTCAATCAAATCAGCGTCAAAAAAGCGTCAAAAGAGTCAAAGTATTTAATGTACTTTGATATTAATAATTTGTATAGATGTGCAATGAGTAAATCACTGCCTACCGGAGGTTTCGAATGGGTGGAAAACGTTGACTTTGAAAATGTACCCGATGACTCGGAAATTGGATATATTCTCGAAGTCGACTTGACCTACCCTGAAGAAATACAAAACAAGCAGAAAGATCTCCCGCTGTGCCCCGAGCGAACAGTGCCGCCCAGTTCAAAACAACCGAAATTACTCGCTACATTAAATGACAAGGAACGGTATGTCATGCATTACCGAAATTTAAAGCAGGCGCTCACCCACGGTATTATTTTAAATACAATTCATAGGATCCTAAAATTCAAACAATCTCCATGGTTGAAATCTTATATTGACTTGAATACTGTGAGAGTATATATTTGAATTGGCGGGTTCTTAATAGTTTTAAATATCGCGCGCTCTAGAGTTCTCGCTTAAATCCGTGTGTGGCGTGGTAGTCGCAGGCTTTGGCGAATTTTGAATTGAGCGCGCTGGGCGAGAAGGAGCCGTTCGCGCACTAATACACATTCGCGTATTAAATAACATGTGACGGGAATGCAGCGTGCTTGTTGATGGTTTTCATGTTGGTGCGTGTGTGTATTAGTGTGAGGTTATAAAAGGACTGGATGGTAAAGCTCGTCCTTCTTTTCCGGCGTTGATCAACAGGAGGATAATCAATGTTCACTGGTGACGAAGAAATTAGGCGACCGATGGGGTGAGTCAGCTTTTGACAAAAAAATGATATGGTAACGGATAGTGACTAGGGGGTTCCATTTACTTTTTACAGTACAACCTAAGGACCTGATATACCGACTCAAATTGGCGATCTGATTAGTTTGGCTAACCTCGTGGTCTCCTTTCCACAGCCACATTCTATAGGCACCACTCTAAATGCGGAATCTCTGGTTACGTGATATTGAATAGGAGCAAATCTTCCCTCCATTTCCTAGTGTAAATTCGAGGAGAAAATTTTCGGCAGTCTCCACGTGTTCGTCTCGGTATTTTCTTCAGGAAGAGAAGAACAACCGTTGACGAATGAGGTCATCAATCATAATATTGACTGCTATCATCGGCAGGGTTCCAGGATTCGTCAGTGGGTGCCAGAGACTATAAGTAAGTTAAGTGACGCGTTAATGACGTTTAGTAATAATTTAATTTTAATTTTCTAAAAATTCGAGTCGGTGCGGTGACATTGGCGTACCTCGCTCGCCATAAACTTTAAAATAAAGAAGGGATCTCGGTGCGGTTACAGTCAATCCCTAGTGACGAGTGGCGTTTTGGCAATGCTGTGAGTGCGGAGATGATGTGTGTCTCTTCGGTAATCAAGGAGAATAGGTTCCTGTGTGCGGTATGAATAGAGTGTAAATAGCGAATAAGATGAATTTGACCGTATGAAATTGTGTGGGTACGTATGCGTGTGTGTGCAATAGGATATGAAACGAGTCAAAATGTATAATACGGAAGAAGTTGTCAATCAGCCTAAGAGAATTTTGTTAAAATGAATAAAAATATAACACAATACCAAACTCCGCACAGTCGCGACAAATGATTTTGAAAAAATTTGTATAAATTGATGAACAATGCGGTATTTGGGAAAACCATGGAAAATGTTCGGAAAAGAGTGGATGTAAGCATTAAAAATAAAGGGGATGGTAGATATGGCGTTAACGCGCTCATATCAAAACCAAATTTTCATCGAATAGTAATATTTGGTGAAGACTTGAGATATTTCTAAGACTAAATTGTACGAGTTCCATTACGATTAAGTTTTAAATTTAAAGAAAAGGCGAAATTGTTATATACCGATACCGAGAGTTTAATTTATGAATTTAAGTGTGATGATGTATATGATTGCATGAAATGCGATATTAATATGTACGATACGGGTGATTATTCCAAACATAATGAGTACGGTATGCCGATAGTCAATAAAAAAGTTTTAGGGTTAATGGAGGATGAATGTAGTGGAAAGATAATGACCGAGTTTGTCGGACTCAGGTAAAAAATGTATGCGTGGCGTGTGTTAGACGAAGGTGAGAAGAAGAGAGCGAAAGGTGTGAAAGAAGTAGTCGTCCGAAAAACAATAACTTTCGACGACTATCTGAACTGCCTTCAAAATACGTGTACAGATACGAGCGAGCAGATATGTGTACGTTCAAAATTACACAATTTATACACCGTATGTGAGAAAAAAATTGCTCTAAGCCCCCATGATGATAAGTGATACTTGCCGTTCCGTAGACACACTACCGTAGGGACATAAGGGCATTATGCAAATAGATGAGTAGATATCTATATAGTGTGTGTGTGTGGGTGTGCGTGTGTGCGTGCCTGCGTGCGTGTGCGTGCGTGCCTGCGTGCGTGTGCCTGCGTGCGTGTGCGTGCGTGCCTGCGTGCGTGTGTGTGTGTGTGTGTGTGCGTGCGTGCGTGCGTGCGTGCGTGCGTGCGTGCGTGCGTGCGTGCGTGCGTGCGTGCGTGCGTTTTTTCTTGCTGGTTTATGAAGCTCTTTCACGACTTCTCTCTTCTCTTTAGAAGTCATTGTTGTTAAATAGATAAGGCAACGTCTTGATTAAAACTGTTGGGTGGATTGTTGCAGATAGTTTATTTATTCAAATTTTTCAGACTAACTAATTAATTCTTCCATAAATAACATCAGTTATTGCATTAATCTTCTTTATGGCTTCACTGTTTTTATTGACATTTTGCTCTAGTAGAAAAATTAATTTCTCAGCATCTTAAGCTACAGTTTTACTCTCCCTTATTTCATATGTGTGTTTTTTCAAGTCTCCTTCTATATTAGCAGTATCTATCGTAAGACTATCAATCAAACCATTATTTTAATTCAAATCATCTTTATTTTTCTTTACTTCCCGCTCTAAGACAGTGACATTATTCATAAGATTGCTAAGCGTGTAATTATTTTTATTTAAATTATTGGTATGTTTAGTTATTTCTTGATGTAATTCAATAGTATAATTTCCGATATCTGAAGATATAATCCGCCTCTTTTTTATTTCATTGTAATTTTTATTTATGTCTTGTTGCATTTTATTTATACTTTTTTCAACATATTCAATCTTATCGCCAATAGATGTGTGGGACATTCTCAAAGTAATGGCATCATCCGAATCCGTCGGATTTCCGATAATATTACATTCTTTTCTTAAAATCATAAGAACCGTCTGTAGAAATTTCAACACTTCAAAATACTTGCTTCCGTGCTCGTTGAGACGAACGTCCAAATACATCGATGCTCATTATGATACTGCCGTAATTATCACAAAATTAATACATTATATTAGCTTCGCGCAACTCCTCAATGATCGATAAAATTTCATTCTAAAGACTCGAATTACCCGCAGCTTGCGATGCTATTAGAATGCGCAAACGATCGACAAGTTCATTTGGATCATCCCAATGCACGTAATCAATTTTACGGCTTTGTCCAGCAATCATGTATTCAGGCAAATTACCACCCTTTTTCGGAACATCTTTGAACATATCTTTGATATAGTTTCAATACTTGAGGGAAGCATTATATCGAATAGGTTTTTCCTGATTCCAATCTTTCCTATGGGCATTAGATAAGGTAAGTATACTTTTGTAATTGTTTAAATCAGATTGTTCGCTTATAGCTATATTAGCTTTTTTCTTAAATAATAACTCTAGCAAACCTTCAGTAATAGAAAATTTGTGAACCTTAACAATGAAACTTTTATTCTTAAATTCTATTGTCGAATCGACGATTCTTGTACTACCACCTTCTATACGAACACCATAAATTGTATCAATGATATCACTTCTCTCGTGAATATTCCTCATCAGTAAAGTCAGAAACTTATTTGATAATCTTTCTTCAAAATAAGATGCTTGGGAACACGAGCATACGTTTGACTGAGATAAAAGCAATCGACGCAATTATGTCTACCCATATAAAAGAAGGATCTAATGTTATCTTGCTTCTCGCATGCAACATTATCAAATATAATAATAGAGTTCGGCCTAGCCTCGGAGGGTAGTACTACCTGTTCATTATCGTGAAAAGGAAAGAATCCAATACCCTCCACAGAGTCGAGTCAGTTTTGTAAAAATTGATATTTCGGTTGATTTAATGATTTCGAATATACATATATATTCTCAAACTTTAATCCATTCTGATCGATGATTAGACTGAGTAGTGTATTTGTTTTTCCGCAATTAGACGGGCCACAGATTGGTCAATTCTTTAATTAATAAATTACCGGTAGAACTTCATATACCCGGCTATCAGTACTGTGGACCTGGTACAAAATTAAAGCAACGATTAGCAAGGGGGGGTCCGGGGATAAATCCCTGGGACAAGGCTTACAAAGAACACGATATCGCTTATTCCAAAACTCATGAAAATCATGTATATTAGCGGACCAAGCTGGGAAGCGAGTTTCAGCAAATGACGCAAGCATTACAGAAAAGGCGGCAGCTTGGGATGTTGCAAACACAATGAAACTAAAAAGTAAATTAGGCATGGGGCTGAAAAAGAAAAAAGCGTCATAAAAGAAAACAAGATCATTGAACAACAATATTGCGGCTGCTAAAATGTCAATGTCACCAAGTAATAATGTTCAAAATGTTATATCGAGTGCTTTGAAAGGGGCACGTAAAGCAGTAAAAGAATGTAGGTGCATTAGCCGGTGGCATAGCGGGTATAACTAAGGCTGTTAATGATGCAAAAGCTGCTCAAAAGCAGTTGCATGAAAGTGAAAGGCATGATTATCGTGCTATGGAGACAATAGCTATAGGTAAAGGGTTATATCTTAAACCTTATAAAAATGGTCTAGGTTTAAAATTAAAACCATATAAAACGGGATTAGGTGTTAAATGTAGAAAAATCGAAAAAACTTGTAAAGCTTTTTTAGTAGTAAAGCTACCACATCGAGCACTCACCGATGCAGATATATTAAAATATTCGAAAGAAGCTGGAATTCCGAATTTTAGAGGTGTCTTTATGCGTAATAATTTACCAAAGAATCCCCAAGTTAATGAATGTACAGTCATAAATTTAGACGATGCAAGCGGTCCCGGGACACATCGGGTAGCATACCGAAAACGTGGTTCTAAAGTCGTTTATTTGGACAGCTTTGGAAATCTCACCCCACCTGCTTCGTTGGGAAAATATCTCGGTGTAGGTAGCATTATGTATAACCGTGAAAAATTTCAAGACTATACCACTTTTGATTGTGAACATTTATATCTCAAATTCTTATGCAATCAGCTGTTTTGTCCAAACAAGTACCAGTTGTATAAATAAATATATTGCATAAAATGTTATGATAATCAGTGTAATTTGAACAATCAGTATGAATGATATTTTTACGTTGACGCTCTCGGGACAGTCTTCAGTATTGGAAGCGCAATACTTTCCACATATTGAACTTTTACTGCAGAAGAATTATGCATTGGGCTTAATTGAACTTTTAACGTTTAATTCAATCCCAAATTTTGACGTTAATAATAAATTTTATATTGGTAACCATCAAATTACTGTGCCGATCGGGAGCTATGAAATTGAGGATATAGCAGAATATATTAGAAAAATGCTATCAGAGTATAGTGATATTACACTAGACATAAAACCCAATAATAATACCTTACGTAGTGAGATCAGATCTAATAAAGACATTGATTTTACACCAATCGATTCGATTGGGAGAACATTGGGCTTTAATAGACGAATTTTGGAAGGAAATAAGGTGCACATTTCAGATTTGCCAGTAACCATAATTAAAGTTCATGCACTTTGCGTAGAGTGCAATATAACTGCAGGCGCTTACATTAATAGCAGTAGAGCGCATACGATTCATGAATTTTTTTCTACTGTGGCGCCCGGATATAAGATTGTGGAAGTGCCAATCATGTCATTTACTTACCTGTTGTCGTCAGATTAATAGATCATATTCAAGTGCGTATTGTTGATCAGAACGGTGAAGCGGTGAATTTTCTTTGTGAAACAATTACAATACGACTTTAGTCTGCGTAACAATGGGTATTATGTACAATGGTCAGACCCTTAATAGTTACTATAATAATAAACCATCATGGACAAAATATAATATCAGTCGTCATCAAATTCGCAAGACGTTAACACGTCGAAACGTTCTATGTCTGAAAAGCTTGGGACTCAAGTTACATCATCACCACAATATCAAACAGTGAATAATAAAAACTGTCATTGGCGTTGTTGTATTTGCTTGCTTATCGCACGTTATCACAATAATAATGGAGGATCCAATACTCAGCATTCAAAACCCCGTCGTTTTCGACGAATCTGTCGCTCATTACGAGCTGCATGCACGTCAATATTACAATACAAGTTCATTAGGCAAAAATGATGAAATTCGCATTGTTGTGCAACATCAAGATTCATGTATTTTACCATGTAAAAGTTTGATACATGTTAGTGGGAGATTGACCAAAACCGATGGAACTAAAGCAAATAATACTAATCTAACATCTAACGCAATCTGTCATTTATTTGATGAGGCGCGGTATGTTGAATGGGGTTGAAATTGATCGAAACAGAAATGTTGGTATTACTAGCTTGATGAAGGGGTATCCTTCTTACACACCAAATCATGAACCCGTTTTAATCAATGCAGGTTGGATATCTAGTTCAAATCTAAAGATAATAAATGATAATGGTTATTTTGATGTGATCATGCCTCTTTGCCACGTTTAGGTAGCACGAACGCCCAATCCTTAAGTAACCGTATCCTACCGGCGATTTGGATCGGCTGCCCGACCAATTTGGGAGCGCTGCCGCCCCGAAGTCGAAGGCCGATGATCGTACTCGTCAAGGAACGGTAGAGCTATCTTTTGTTTTTCAGTGAGGGAGGTCAGCAGTGTATGACTTTCATTAAATATTTCGCCAGTTGTCGACCTAACAAGGGTAAAAATGGCTTTTTTGTAGTTTTTCGCGTGTAACTCATTTCCGTAAAATGCTAGCGAAATATCATATGCAACAACGTTGTAGAGCTTGAAAAGGCGAAGAATTTTCCCCCTTATATATTTCGTTTTGATAAAAATTGAGTACGTGGGGAGACGTTAAAAATCAGAAAACAGACGAAAAATGGATTTGGCACTGCTGAAGCGCGTTTTTCGCCTATTTTCTGATTTTTAACGTCCCATCCGCGAGCTCAATTTCTCTCAAAATGAAACGTAAGAGGGAGTAAATTCTTCGCCTTTTCAAGCTCTACAACGTTGTTGTGTATGATATTCCGTTAGGATTTTACGGAATTGAGTTAGACGCGAAAAACTGCAAAAAAAGTCATTTTTACCCTTTTTAGGTCGATAACTGGCGAAATATTCATTGCAG
The DNA here is from genome assembly GCA_030407085.1 of Trichopria drosophilae. NCBI lineage: Eukaryota > Metazoa > Arthropoda > Insecta > Hymenoptera > Diapriidae > Trichopria > Trichopria drosophilae. The sequence goes on from CM059582.1 coordinate 139,594,864, forward strand.
GTCATACACTCTCTAAGGTAAGTTGTAGCGCTATAAAAAATCTTCAAAATAAATCATTAATCGTTAAAGTAACTTTAAAACGAGCCGAGTTATTGCAAAAAAACTATTTTTTTTCTTTAAACTTCAATGGCTCGCCACTCAAATTCTGAGCTTCGGATCCAATTTTGGTATGAAAATTTTCTTGCTCAGAATGATGTTAGGATTCACTCTCTGCAATGTTATTCGGGAGTTTGGGACACCCTGTATATTTTTGGCATATGTATATATATTTTTGTGCATGTCTATATACAGGGTGGTCGTCCAACCGTTATCCAGCGGCTAACTGTAGATTCTGCAGACTTTCTCCTTTGCAAACATTTCCGAGAAGGTAGACTTTTTGAGTTATTCAACATTAAAGTCTTGATTGTCGCTAAGGAATTCGAACGGAGGTATTGTTGTCTAATGTAGGTTTATGGAAAGAAAACGAGCATCGACGGTGAGCCGTGCTGATTTGTTTCTAAGCGAGTAGCATGGAGAGCCTGTCACAAATATCGATCGAATTCAAAACGTACAACCTGAAGGCCGCGCAAACAAATTCGAATTCGAAGAAACGGAAACGCGAAAGATGATTATTGAATGAAATTGCAATTAATTGTTTGAAAGAAACAAATAAATCGATATTAATAATAAATTGTTATGAATAGGATTGAAAATAAAAGATAAAAATGACAATATCATAGAATAAGATTAGGCATCCAAATATTTACAAGACAAAATTATAAAATAAATTAAAAACTACTAAAGAAATACGATTTTATTTTAGTCTTTAATCAATCACAAATGTCCGTAGTATAAATTTAATGAGGAGTATAAAATGTACTTACAATCTGATATTTTAAAAATATCGATCGATATTTGTGACAGGCTCTCCATGCTACTCGCTCAGAAACAAATCAGCACGGCTCACCGTCGATGCTCGTTTTCTTTCCATAATCCTACATTAGACAACAATACCCCCGTTCAAATTCCTTAGCGACAATCAAGACTTTAATGTTGAATAACTCAAAAAGTCTTCCTTCTCGGAAATTTGTGCAAAGTAAAATGTTGTTCAGAATTGTCTGTAGAATCTACAGTTAGCCACTGGGTAATGGTTGGACGATGGCCCTGTATATTTTTCCGGTTTTTTGTTTTCATTATATTTTTTTATATATTATATGCCTTTTTCTCTCTTGTTTAGATTTATTATAATTGCATGCTAATAAATCATATTCATATACCAGTCTATTCCAAGTGACTGACAATTGAAATTGTATTAACTGTATAGTTGTGAATATAATTCTTCTTTTTTCAGTTTTCGTTTTTTTTCTTGTTTTCTTGTACTTTTTTCGTTGTTAATTTCAATACTAGTTGAGATGATAAATGTTTCGATAAGGCCTAGTGTTTTGAGAATCCGAGCGATTACGACGCAAGGTGTTTTAAATGTTTAAGATTTTTCATACTATGGCATTTTAATGCAATATCTAATGCAATTTGTAGGTATAAGCCGTTAACTATATTTATTTTTAAATGCACTTACGCTAAAACTTATATTTGCATTATTATAAAATACAGGGGGTTAAACAAAATTAACCCTTGAAAAATGGATGTATGTAATTACATACATACATGCGTAAATGCAATTTAATATAATTTTATACAATTCTGCATATTTATAGAATTGTGCGTTGCTGTAAATTAACAGACGAGTGGGGGCATATTGCCCTTCTTCCCGCCCTGTATATACTTTGTCCAACAGCAGCAAGGCTTATATTTTGTTTTCAATATTCTCCTTATGTAAAACTGATTTAATGTAAATCAAATTCTGTAAAAGTATAGCCTTTATTGCCTTGGATAAGCACGATTATTTTGGAATCAAAGAAAAAATAATTTTTGAGATATACACATTTTTCGAATCTTCGACAAAAACTTAATTTATTTTTTTGCAAACGTCGAAACATTTTTAGTGCGAATTTTAACTATTGAAACACCTAGTTTCATCTGGTATATGCACCCAATTTTTTCTTCATTTCTGTTAATAATTGACTGTCATTATCGGATTAAAGTTATTGATTTACTGGTATGTCTGCAACAACTAAGTTCGAATATGCCACATTTTTTTTCAATGAAGTAGGCTCTAGCAATGAAACATTCATTTTATACATCCGAGTGCAACATCAGTCGCGTTGATTTATGCTTTTTCGGGTTGCGGGAAATGAAAAAAAAATTAATAGTCAAAGCAAAGTTGAATAATCCAAATTTATCAATTGTAGCTAATATCTGTTATACAAAAGATGTAAATCAAACGACTATTGCAAGAAACTGATGTCAACCTATTTTACGGTTATAATATTTTAAAGATTTAACCCATTAACGCCTGAATAACATAAAATGACCCCCTCTTTGAACTCTAAAATTTTAATCAGAGCGCTATTAATTTTTTACGCCACTATACGATGCAACCGTTAAAAAAATCAAAAAATGTCATCTTGTACTTTCTTTTGGCAAATTAACTTAGAAATTGCGATTTTTATAGAATATTTTTTTTAGAAAACGACCGATTCTAACCAGGAAAAGGGTTAATAACAATAACAACAACAATAACAATAAAGAAAACATCTAGGCTTAATGAAGACACTCCAGGAATTAAAATCTTTACCGAGTTGTGTGACAAAATCATACCATAAAGTGAAAAGAGGCCCAAAGGGAATGATGCGGAATAAATGCGGCAATGCAAAAAGCTGCATCCTAGCCTATCTTCCCAAATGGCCTATTCTCATCTCCACGTGTACTTATTAAAGTCGGTGGGCTCTGGACTCTTAGCAACCTTGCCAGAGATTGGGTAACCAACCCCAGTGGATAGCGAGGTAAAAGACAAACGAAAGAGGCATAACAGCGGGGAGTAGTGCTAACCACCCTACTCCCTGAACATGCGGTTAAAAATCAGAACGCGCCGGGCTCCTGACCATCGGGCTGCTTCGGATGCAGCCCAGTCCCGGGCTGGAGGGCCATAAGGGATATACCGGGACAACGACAATCTATTGCCCAAGGACGATTTCAGTAGACGGAGAATATCAAACTGGTTCTTATAAGCTGTTACGACGACAGTTTGCCACAACAGCGAGGCTACATGGCGCGAACGCATAGTCGGTTTGCAGTAATGCATCCCGAACTAGCAGACCGCTTTTCTCAACAACATCTGAGAAATCATGTAGCCTATCCTAGGCGGATAGATTTCGTAGTTCCCAGCTGTCAACCGGTACCGGACATGCGGGTAATAACAACTGAGCCCGTACGAGATACTGGGAGAGATGCTCCACATTATGAAAGCACGACACTCGTGTTTAGGACAAATCTGACAATGAATGTTTTTCCTAAACAACGAGAAATAGATCGAGCAAATAGCCTGCATGTGGATGCTCTTGCGGATGACTGCGACCTGTGTCAAGTCAATTGTGCCGTTTATGACGCTGCGAGTGATCTGGTGTCAGTCTCGCTTCCCGAATACAGTGTGTGATCGACTACATAATATCTGACTGTTCATTTACGGCTAAAGTCATGAAGTTCGCGCAATAACTGCGGACATACTATCACACACTGAACAAGGAAAAGTTGCTCAACATCAAGCAACGTTTGGCGGATCGAAGTCGGGTTTTGGCCGATGCCAAAAAGAGGCTGCAAAGACGGAAAGAAGGAACTCGACAAAATGCAACATTTTGGTCAAATCCGTCCAACCTCTTCAAATATCGTATCGCAGCCTCACGCGAGTTTCCGTCGATGGGCTCGGTTGAGGAATTCTGGGAGAGCATCTACGAGAAAACATCTAGGCTGAATGCAGACACTCCAGGCATTGAAATCTTTACTGAGTTGTGTGACGAATTCGTACAACAAAGTGAAGATTGCCCACCCGTTAGTGCATTAGAAGCGAATAATGCTATCAAAAGTGCAAGCAATTTCTCATCGCCGGGCTGGGATGGAATTAACAACTGTTGGTAGAAGAAGTTCACTACTCTCCATCATCACCTAGTTCGAATATTCACCTATTACATAAATGGAGACCAACCCATTCCTCAATGGCTGGTGGAGGGCCGAACGTCACTAATCCCAAAATCGGGGGACTTGTTGGATCCGAGAAACCATAGACCAATCACGCGTCTCAATACGTTATACAAGTGGTTCACTAACATCTTGAACAAACGTATTGAGAAAACCGGTGCGGTGTGGCAACGGATAGTAGAACAACGAGGCTGCAAAATGGGTGTATCCGGCTGCAAGAATAACTTGCTTATGGGCAGGTGTGTTTGTCAGGACTCAGTCCAGTACATGCGTAACCTGTCGATAGCCTGGCTTCATTACATGAAGGCGTATGACTCAACATCGCACCATCTGTTGAGCTTGTTGCTCAAACGCCTCCATGTCTACCCAAACGTAGGGAGAAATGTACAAGACCTAATACCTCTTTGGAAAACACGCTTTGTCATGACATCGGGCAAGCGGAGAACCATGTCTAGACTGGTTCAATTCGAAAGAGTGTCTATCAGGTAGATTCTCTGAGTTCTTTGCTCTTCTGAATCTCACTCTTGCCTCTATCCTTTGCTCCTCGACATCTCAAGTCGTACATGTGTTAGCCGCCTGGTGAACGTGTATTTATTCTATATGGATGATCTTAAATTATACGCATCAGGCGAGGATCAATTACATCGATCTCTGAACATCGCCCTCATATACTCGAGAGATATAGGCATGGATTTCGGATAGGACAAGTATGTAGTTGTTCATGTTCCACAGAGGAAGGTCAGACTCCATTAACAACGATATAAAGGTCGTCAACAGAAGTGTCATCCGCCACCTTAGCGCCGAGGAAGCGTACACATACCTGGGAGTGCCTCAAAGGCATGTCCAGGATGTGCAGACTGCTAAAACGACAATCGTTAAGAAATACCGGAGCCTTCTCCGTCAGATCTATTCACCAAAATTGACGGGGAAAAATAAGGTTTCAGCCATGAATATGTTGGCCATTTTACCAGTGTTCTATTCATTTGGAGCATTTAAGTGGAACGTGGACGAGCTAAGGGGTCTTGACCGATGCACACGGATGATTTTGAACTTCTAGTGTATGCATGACAGATTAGTTCTCGAAACGGCTTGCGATGTGATTAATCGAACGGAGGATCCCCTGATGATGCTAGTTCATCAGCATGAAATTCAAGGGAAGGGGGCGTTTTTGTACAACACGGCGGAACGATCGTCGCGAAAACTCGGTCTGGTTTTTAATGTGGGGCCTAGTGGTGCACAGAGAGCTGAAACAGTAATCAATCTGTGCCCAGTGCATCTTAGGGCTTACATACGGAAGGCACAACTCCGTATGTTGGAGGGAAGGCATATCGACAACCCATTGCACCATTCTTTCGAAATGTCCAACAACTTGGCTTGTCGGTAGAGATTAGCTTCTCGTTCTTTAGATCAGTCGGCTTGAAATCCGAGATCGGGGGTTTTATCTTCGCATGCCAGAGTGGGGTCGTCAATACCTTAGCGTATCGCCACACCATCTTACACCAGGCGGTGCAGAGTACGCTTTGTAGATCGTGTAGATGTCATGTTGAGACACTAATGCATCTCTTGGCACCTTGTCCAAAATATGCTGTCTCAGTATACATCGAACGTCACAATGCGGCTCTCCGAGTGCTGTATTATCATCTCCGTAGCACCTACGGTATTGACGCGATCCCAGTTTTTCCGTACGTCCCCACTGATATTGAATCCGTAGTCGGAAGTGAGTTGTCTCGAATAGACTGGTATTATTCATTTCCGACGAGCAGGCAAATATCATCCAATAAGCCTGACATCGTTCTTATTGACTTCGATGACAAATCTATCTTCGTCAACGAGTTCTCTGCACCAGCAGAGACAAACATAGTTTGTTTTCATTCAAAATCAAGCTCGTCGTTCTGATAATTGGAATGCTGGGAGGAATGAGGCCAACTTTCCTCGAAAACATCAAAAGCATTCCGGCCTGCCAACAACATGCAAATTCCAACGCAGGCCGAATGTAGAAAGCAGTGCTGCTCGTAGCTCTCCTTCTGCTGAGATCACACGAGATACTGCAACCACTAAACCGATGTTAGAGGGAGTGGTTGCAGTTACGATCGATATGGCCCAGTGCAGTCTGCAGCGGAAGGGATAGATATCGGAGCCATTTTTCTGCTGCAGACTGCACAAGTAATCTCGGTAAACCTTTCCCGAATAAACTGAAACTAGCATTAAACGTAGATATTAGTATGCCAAAAAAGAATAGGGAATTATTATTCCGAAAAATTCATTTTTCCAGGAATTATGGAGAGGGGAGGAAAATAAAAAAGTGGATTTTCTCGACAACGGTACAGACGAGCATGACGAAAAAATATACGTTCTAGGCGTTAATACAACTATGCGCAACATTAAAAACAAATTTTTACGGTAACTTATGAAGATGCATCCCATTCTACACAGTACTAGGCATGTTATATATTTGATATCGCTTGACTTTGGTGAGTCGAAAACCGGAACTACAGCATTAAATTGCGTGTGACCCATTTTTATCGAACTGGTAATTTATAAGACATTATATAAACAAAAAACGTTGAAACAAAAGTAGTTTAATACAATGGGGGCCCCATTGCTGCGTTACTAGTTTTCAATTTTGAAGGTTATTTAGAGGTCAACATGGCTTTTTTCAATTGAAAACCTAATTTTTAACATTTTTAACGAATTTTGCGTACGCGGAGATCTTACTCATTATCGTATATACCGCAAAGTATGTTATGTTTTCTGATGAGACTAAATTTAACAGTGATGGTGAACTTAATAGACACAATTCCCACTACTGGTCGAATGAAAATCCACGCTGGCATAGGTATGTAAATTATCAAAGTCGATGAAGCGTGATTGTATGGTGCGGTATTATTAACGGTTATCTGATTGGTCATTGTATTTTTGAAAGAAATGTTGAGATATAAAGCTACTTCGAATTGTTTAGGGATCAATTGCCAGAACTCTTGGAGGATATCGATTGAGAAACATGTCGGAGAATGTGGTTACAGGAAGATGGGGCAGCTCCCCATTTCGCGCAAATAGTACGTGTATTTTTAAATGGTAATTATCACGTGAGATGGAATGGTCTAGGAGGTCCAGACTACGGCTTCCATCGCTCTAACAAGAATTTCTCGCCGCGCCTGCGAAGACCCGGTTGCGGTCCCTGACCATGACAGCGGCAAATTCAAGACGGAGCGAGCCAAGTTCAACCCATACTGAAGGAAGACAATCCAGCGCGATCAATAAAACAACGGGTCGCCCACGAGCGCAAGAAATCTCCACGAGTCTCTCGTCCGGTACGCATCGATAACGCGTGTTGCATTCATCGATTTTCCCCGAACGCGAGTCTCGTCCGTAGAAGGAACTCCGATAGTATTGTGAGTGAGTGCAGATCAAAAAATAGGAACCGCAGTGCCTTGTAGGTATACTGGCCCAACCGCCATTTTGAAACGAGGAACGACTCCACCCCAGGTCCACGCGGAGGTACCACGAGTAGCAGCCGTTAGCCGACGCCAACTCCAGCCACCTCTCCTAGCCATGGGTTCGCCATCCGTGAGTAGGCTTCGCTATTTCACCCTCGTTTCGAACTTTTATCCCCTGAGGAGACCCCGGAAAAGCCCTCGTGGTTGTGAATCGAGTCACTCGGTCATATTAAAGAAGCTCCGCCGCGTCGTAGAGTGGCTTCGAACCGTGAAACCGAGCGTCCGGTCACCGTGTTCAAGCAAACGTGTATTCTCGTATTTTCGCCGTTGTAACCGATTGTAAAATAAACATAATTGAGAGTGAATAGAAATAGAGTGTTTTACCCAAAATAACTTGGCGGAATATAATCCCAGTAAAGAAAATAGTGCTTTAAATGGAAATTTTGTTTGTATGCGTGAAATGCTCGTCTCACCGTTACTGTCTATATCTACTGGAGCCTAATGCGTTTCAAAGCTGGACACTGTAAGTATTGCAGCATATACATATGAGGGGCCCAATTCTTCCCCTTATTTCCTATTTTGCTATTAAATGGATTTAAAGAACGTTTTTGTAATTCGAACATTACATTTATAACAAAAATTATTTGTATCATTGACGCATTTGCGAGACAGTTTTCTATTTAACATATAAATTTTTTATATTAATGATCTTGTTACGTTCGATTTAAGACCGCTTTCTGCGCTCGCCGATTGACTTCATCCACAGCGAATTAGGGCGCAGTAGATTTACAAACAGTAACAGTGAGGCGAACATTTTACGCTTACAAACAAATTGCCATTTAAAGCACTATTTTCTTTACTTGGTTGTATTACATTTTTTACCGTAAAATAAGAGCTATAAGCATTATTTTAAGCTATTACTGAAACTGTTATCTTATTTCTGTCGAAAGATATACCATCTCAAACATTGCACAAAACGGCGTTATAGGGCTAATAAAAAATTTTCATTATCGGATTCGGATTCAGGGACCCTAAATTAACAAGGATTAGATCATTTCAGCTCCGAAACACAAAATTGCTTCAAATTTGTTGACCAGTGTAATCGATTGTAGCTATTTGGATTTGCATTTTTCTACAATTCTATTCGCAGATTCGTAAAGTTTGATAAATATTACGTCAGCGAAAACTTCAATGGAAAAGTTTCCGTATGGTCCGTAGTGGTATAGGTAGCTCGACAACATTTCCAAAGTATTGTAAATTTACGTCTTGTAGTTAATGAAGGTTACTTTAAATATCTCGTTTAAAATGTACAGCAACTGGTGAGAGGCAAGGGGACTCAGCAAATCAAGCTCCCCAAAGCAAACTGATCTTACCACTTCCACGTCGTTATTTCTGGATAATACTAAAAGTAAGTTTACCCAGCCAACTAGTTATGCATTACAAATAATGACCATCTTTGTCAAGATAATTAGACTACATGCGTCACCATTTATTCGCACATAAATTCTCGAAAATTCAAAGAAAACATCTTCCAGACGATTTTTCAATATGTGACCTTCTGAAGGTCACTCTATATAATTATTAACTATCATTCCACGCGTAAATTGCCCCTGTCTTTCAGGCATCTTAGCCTCTAAACAACCTTCAAAATTGACCGCAAAGTCAAAACTAACAACTCAGGAAGATTGGACCATTATCTTAAATAGCTTTTGTTTATAACGCTTACTTTTCGAGATGTGTGGGTGGATTGATTAAAATTGCCCACCATATATACAAAGTATCCGCGAAGTTAATAGTGAAATGATCATAGCAGATAGAGGAGGAAAAACTGGAATGAAAAGTCCTGGGGCATTTTTTGATTAAAAATGACTTGTTGCAGATAGCATTAAAAATGAGTATACAAGAGCCATCTTTGCGAATGTGTGAGTGGGGAGTAGTATTTCATTCCGAAAGCCAAGCCCGGCAAAAGTTTTGCGTCCGATTAATATCAAATTCGAATTTAAGAAACAACCGCGTTTTTAAGACAAACCATAAGTTTCGCTAAAGTTTAAATGTTTTACATATAATGAATAGTATCCCAATAGGCATTAGAAAAAATATCAGATTTAGAAAATGATAAATGAATAATAATGTAAAATACATTTAATTCGATTTTTTATTCAGCAGATAAACGATTATTATTAAAACTATTTTTTTGGCAGAGGGGAAAATGCACTGGGTACTAGAGTGTACCGAAACACACAAAATTAAGTGTTCGGATTCGGCGGGGTGCGGAAAAGTTATGGTCCCCTAAAAATGAAAGGGCCCGAATATTGAACCCGATCAGATAATATTTACTATCTCCGCTGAGTACTTGAATGCTCGAAATTTGCATGAAAATTGACATGTAGAGGGTAGTAGTATATTCTATCCGATTTATGAGCATACTTGGTCTAAAAACTTCATTAAAATACTATTTTACACTGTCTAAGTTGTCAACAAAGAGATATATCTTTACGGAAAAGGAGAGGTATCTTCTATGTTATTGATGAAAAAGTTGAAAATGGTAAATTTCTGTTAAATTTTACGAATGTAATTTGTGGAGTAAGAAAATGTGTATTAGTCCATCAAAGTCAGAAGCTTTATCTCTCTATTATTACCTTCATGTGTAGCTCTTTCAATCCAAAAACAGATCATATAAATTACTTCTTTGGCAAGCTAGATGTCGCTCAAATCCAAAAGTAAAGTCATGAAAGATTTAGTTTGAGTATCTATTGAGGTTTTACTCAATGTTTTTCACTCATTAGATCCGTACTTCAACAAAACGTCTCACGACTTCATTTGTGGATTATGGTGCTGCCTAGTATTCCTCGAAGAAACTTAACTGTTTGCATGACTGGTAATTCCCTTTACAGAATTCTTTTTACCCTGTTCGTACCGATCATCCGAAACATTACTTGCTCTTTTTCAATATCAATATCATAAATTATAGGTAGATAAATTAATGATCGGCGAGTGCGCTAGGTGGCCAAATCTGTTCTCCTAAGCGAAATAACACACGATGTACTATATGAGGGAACTGATTGCTGGCAGTAGATATGGTAGAAAAGACAAATTCGCTCTTTAGTTCTCCCGAGGTATGTTTATAAAATAGGATATTTACATTTCTGTCATTGCGTTGATCTTGTTCCTGTTTTCATTTTTATCTTGACAATTCGAGCCTTTCGGCATTGTGCCTGAATTTGATTTCAAGTATTTGAGATAAACATGACTTCCACTCGAAGATTTTTCACCTGTCAAATAATAGGTGTGTCACGCAGTTGGTCAAAAAATTAGTTACCAACTTATAAAGATGTGCTTCTTGCTTGGTTTGAGGAAAAATATAATGTTGTACACATTAAGAAATTATCTCTTAAAACTCTTGCTGCTAATATCGTAGAATTGTACGACGATGCATCAATTCCTGCTGCACCTCACAAAACAGTAACTGAAAGAATATATGTATGCTCATAAAGAATACCAAAAATTGATAAAATCGTATCAAAAAAGTTCAGAACATGGCACTGATAGTGTGATTACTACAGTGGATAGATTTGTTGTTAAATCAAACAAATTGTTCGATATTGCTTTCTGTATAAATCCAATCGATGATAATAAACCTGACGAAAGTTCTTGTTACTACTTAGATAAGTCTAAAAAGGTTTCACCTATTGAAAAACAGTTTATTCTCGATCAAAGACAGTTGCATCTAATGGTAATTGGCGGAAATAGTGGCAGATGAAAGCAGCGAAGTAAGGCAGATAGCCGTTACTAACATTTTAAATACAAGGCACCATGCACAAAACGAAGGCATATCAGCGCCACGCATTTTTCTCGTGCCGTCGATAAATTTCAATGGCAAAACATATGTACAGATGGTAAACTGGTCGTCCAATCATTCGGTAGAGCCGCCAATTTTTCGCAACATTCCGGATAAGACTATACAGTCATGTATTGACAATAACTCTAAAATAATGGCATTAATCGGCGACTTTCCATGTCACACACAAGCGGTTGAACGAACTGTGAAGATGTCCAGATAGGCCGTTAAGGAAGTGTGTGGACTTGATGCTCATGATGGCTACGTAAAGGCAACATTGCAGTCAAGACGTATGTTGCCAGTATTTAATACAAAGATTCAATTAAATGGGTTGAGTGACGAAGAATCGGACTAAGGTGAATAATTTTAACTCGTCTATGGTTGGATGGTTGGAACAGGTTAGGGTGGAATCCGACTCATTACTGCTTATCCCTAGCCGAACAAAATTACAACCGACTTTCAAATACACTCGTAGCATCGCCGGGCGTAACTAGTGTCAATCATATTTCGTTCGATCTGGCGCGCATGCGCGCGCCTGAAGGCGCACATTCGCCCACGAGCGCAAGTAATCTCCGCGAGTTTCTCGTCCGTAGACATCGTAATCGGTGATCCTAAACACCGGGAGTTCGTATTTTGTAAAATTAGTTTGAAGAACTATGGAACACGCTACCTAGACTCCGTAATCGGTAATCCTAAACACCTGGAGTACGTTCCCTCCAAAGCAAGTTCATAAATTTGACACCGTTATCGGCGACTCATACCTGCAGATAATTGATATGTAATCGCTTTGTTGTTTAATATAAATATATATGACAAAACATAGAAACATTCATAAAATCGCGCAATACAATTCTTTTCATTTTGTATAATAAAATAATGAAAGAAAAGCATTGACTAGAAAGTAATTTGTATAGAACATTTTCTAAATAACCAATACAGATGAGTGTATACATGCCAAAAAAGAAAATATAATTTGATAATTACTGATAATGACCATTGTCAGCTTTCCGTTTTCATGTATTTTCGTGTTATTTTTAATATTACATGCACTATATGTTAGGTAAGCATAGAGTCCCCCTCTAGTAAGTACTAGAGTAAGCATCTCCGATAATGCCATCAAGTGGCCGCTGGTTTAGAATATGGGGTACCCCAATGCGACTCGCTATATGCATTCTTAATAAATAATAATTATAAATATAATACAGGTTTGTTAATACTGAAAGGAGATGATTCCTCCTTTGTAAATAGATAAAACTGATTTTAATGTTGAAAACAAATTTTAATTATTTTAATAAGAACGCTGAACTCTCTTCCCATTTTACCTGTGTCAGCAGGCCATTTTTACAAATCTTTTACTGCTTTATGTCGACATGATATATATTTTATGCCGATTTTTTGGCTTTGTGGTGGTTACTAATTTTTTTAGACATGACGCCAGTTTCAAAAAATTCTGGAAAAATTCATAGTCAAATATGCTTCAAAATACATGTTCTTGAATTTTTGTGAGTTTGGCAATATCTCTGAAACGGAGGGGATTAAAAATTTCACAAAAACTTTTTCTTGGGCAATGAAGTTTTTGGTGATATGCCGGTCAAAATCTGTTTGACTTAACCTGCTAGATCCTTTGTTTAGATTCTGAGTTTTAATAGCACTTTTTTCGAAACATTGGTCCAAATTAATGTAAAATTGGGCATGGTAACATGTTACTCGGTGAACAAATTCATTTGGTGTGCGGATTCCGTGATATCCAGATCTGCTTGTTTCAAACTGGAATTCGCTAGAGATTTTAATAACAACATTTGAAATCAAATATCTCTGACAGAAAAGATTTCCTTGAATTATTTATAACAATTTTCTACTCTTCAGCAGCCGATTCACTATAGGATATCCAGATCTTTTCGTTTCGAACTGAAATTCGCATAGGGGACTTAATAACATGTGAAAAAAATGTACAATAATATAATTATGAATGTGTAGCAAATATATATAAATATATAAATATATATATATATATATATATATATATATAATATAGAGCAGTAATAAGTGTATAGAGTTTTGCGGCGTTTAAAACGTATTTAATGAATTGTGTTATTTTCGTACAGAGGTCGAGGATTTATAATGAATGCACGAAAAATTTTAATTATTTGACACTTATTTGCGCGTGTATGAGATATTTTCAGAGTAACAGTTGTTTTAAAATCTTAATCGGAAATTTAAATATAACTCGTTTTTATTAAAATAAGATTTTATTTTTAGAACGAATTATTCAAGTACATATTAATACTTTAATCATTTAAATTACTAATATGCATTAATAAAATTCTCCAACAGTGAATTCTATTAGCATATTTAATATTATAGTTTAATATATAAGCTATAATTAATATTATAGCTTAAATCTAAGAATTGCACGACAAATTTAAAGGGAAAAAAATTATTAATTTAGTTATAAGATAATTGCTACGGTATAATTATTTTTTCTTAATTTCAGGATATTTGATGTTAAATGGCATATGTGTAAATTGAATTTTTGAACATTTTTGTACAAAATTCAGATTAATTGTAAATTTATAATATTGTAATCGGTTGGAAATTAATGAATATAAAATTAATTTTTGTATAAGTAACTTGCTTGTTAATTCACACCGGGACTATTTACCCGTAACGTTACTGTTGATAACATATAAATAGTGAAATAATTAATAACTTTTATTACACATGCGTATTTTAAATATGCGCATTTTAAATAATTAGTAATTTTTATAAATTTCAATTCAGATATTTATTATATGACGGATTTCGTGTCAATTGATCCAGGCCAGAATTTGAAACATATGGGATCCGGCTGAAATTTGCACAAACTATAGTCCTATTGGATACAATGTTAAATACCAAACATTAGCAATTTTTATAAAAAATTGATAGACCTAGAGGGGGTTGAAAATTTGGAAATTTCATTATACAAGGTATATCTCGACTGTTCGTAACTTTGTTAAACTCAAAAATTAAAATAATATAAAATATGTTTCAGATAAATATTTTCCCGCCCTTTTTAATGATCAAATCCATTTTTTGAAAAAAATAATTTTTTACCTTGAAAAATGCAAATTAAAGATATAATTAAATATATCTCAAAAACTACACGTTTTTTTAAATTTTTTATTGTTTCATCAGAAAGATGAGACTTTTTACACTTATATGTGGTTCAAAAGTGGGATCAGTTTGTTTAGCTAGTCAAATTGAACGATGCTACCGCACGGTGCCGCGCACCGCATCTGCGTTGTGCCACCTCTCGCGCATAGTGGGGCAAAATTACAAAAAGGTCGACATATTTTTTAGGCTGCTAATCCTTCATTTGCAGCGAAATAGGAGGTTTGTCAATTAACATACAAGAATTAAAAACTAACTCTTCGAGGTGCTTTTTTAAGGTGGTTCCCCTTGCCGTCAACTTCGTGCGTTTGTGTGTGTGCGCGCGTGTATGCCTGTGCGCGTGTGTGTGTTTCATTCCATCTTAATTTATTCTTTTTTGTTTGTTAGTAATTGTTTGCGGCTTTAAAGTAGTTGATGGCCGCTTTTTATTTTTTGGAAAATAATCACAATCTGGAGATGCTGAAAATTTTTTAAATTTAAGTCTACCATCATCAGTAGGCATGATTGCATGATATTGTAATGATCCTTTGATGGTTACTGCTGTTTCGAACCTCTGTTTTAATTTGTCACCAGTTATACTGCGATCTTCTTTGCTACTGAAAATGATTTTAGTTTATTTGCAACTCCGTTTGGCCCATTGGAATAATGCTCGAGCATCTAAGATTCGATTTCATGTAGTGTCGGTATGTCGATAACAGTGCTAGTTCAAAGTCCTATAGCTCCAATCTGATATGTCAGCGGCGCGGTGCCTTGCGGTAAGCAGCGTTCAATTTGACTAGCGAAACAAACTGATTCCACTTTTGAACCACATATTTTTTGTAGTAAAAAGTCTCATCTTTCCGATAAAACAATAAAAAAATTTTAAAAACATGTAGTTTTTGAGATATATTCAATTATATCTTTAATTTGCATTTTTCAAAAAATTAATTTTTTCAAAAAAATGGCATTTAACATTAAAAAGGGCGGGAAAAAACCTATCTGAAACATATTTTACATTATTTTAATTTTTGAGTTTAACAAAGTTACGAACAATCGAAATATACCTTGTATGATGAAATTTAAAAATTTCAACCCCCTCTACGTCCTGCATTTTTTTATAAAAATTGCTAATATTTGGTATTTAACATTGTATCCAATAGGACTATAGTTTTTGCAAATTTCAGCCGAATCCCACATGTTTCAAATTCTGGCCTGGATCACTTGACACGAAATCCGTCATATTATAGTTGAGAATCGTTCAGTTACATAAATGCATTTATTAGTTTGTCTTGATTCTCGGAAAGGCCTTTAAACTGTATGTAATTTCGAGGAAATTGATAAAAATATTTGGGATTTAAATTAAAATTGAATAAATTATAAATTATAAAATTATTTATAACTTTCCCTATATTAATTGTCTCTAATAGTCAATATTCTTGTTGTTTAAAATAATTGACTGTCGGTTTTACGAAATTATTTATAAATTTATATATTTGCCTTAAACTTTCATTTTCGACTTATAAAATATCAGCTGTTTTCGTCGTATTTATATATTATTTCATTTTATTAATTTCACCAATATATTCTAAATTAATTGATTTGTGACTGTATTTTCAAGATCTTTTATGTCACTTATTGTACTGTTATGTTATACTTGAAAAATTAGTTTGACACTCTTAAATGTTGAATTGATTGATATTGCAAATTTAATGCAATTTCTGAAGGAGGTGTGATATTTTCAATATATACATATATGTCTGAAACGCTGGGAATCGTATTTTCGAAGAGGAATAATCTAATTAAGAAATTTATTATATTTGTTCATTTAAGCTTTACAATTAAAATCTAATGGGCGAAATGGGCACGAAAATGGGCGATACAACTAAATTAATGACTACTATGTCAGAATGCATGATTTTACAAACTGTAATGTCAAGCATTCCTTATTTTGGCGGTAAAAATATGCCCCTTTAGAATTTTCTATGAGATATTCAGAATGCGTGTGCAAGGACACCTGGCTGTGGATCGGTTTACAATTAAAAAAAAGAATTGATAATTGTAAAGCTTTAGAAGTCCCTAATTAATGTGTAAAATTATACAGGGGACTTATTTTTTTTCATATTTAACATCGATTAACTCGCTCAATTTTGGTCGAAATAAATTTCTTTTTTTTTTAATTTTAAAAGTAGTTTAATGCTCTACAAGATGCATTTATTGAAATAGCAACATTTCAATATCTAACTGCAAATAATGACCTAAAACAGTAAGCAACGTTTCTACGTACAAAATCGGCTAACGCCGATTTATTTTTTATTTATAATTTATGATCAAAATCATAAACGAATTTGAAGTGCCCGCGATGCAACACGTGTCTTTTCAATACTCTCCGTATTGCGGCGCTGCTGTCTTATCGATTTCTCCCTGGTAAAATGAGTTACTCCGAGACTATAAACCATCCATATTGACAGCATTTCATATACTTCAGTAAATCTGATATTATTACGGAACACGTATTTTAGACGGTATTTTTGTAATAATATTTTAAGAACCGATTTTCTTTTCTGTGGATATATCATGAGTCATTTAAATTTAGCGTGTTGAAGTCTGAAAAATCTTTAGTTTCATTATTTTTAATTTTTCATTATAATTGGTCCCACTTTTATTTTGCTTACTAAATTTTTACCATGAAAATTCTCATAATTATTTAGGAAGGAAAAAAAAGGACAGGAAATTTTCCCCCGCGTTAATGACGAATATGTCTATTTACGGGTCGGCTCTCGGGTGGAGAGCTATAGGATAAAGACAGAACGGTACATGACAGAAACAAGGCAGACACAACACTCACCCAGAGCCAGTCCCCCTTACCCCAATATCGGTACCACCAGCAGATTCGGCGGTCTGTGCCATAGCGAGTACGACGCGGGGCTTATCCCATCTATATCTGAGATAAGAACCACGACATACCGACCGCGGATAAGACGCTGACGGTACCGATAACTGCCGACGGGGGTCGGCAGCAGTCCCAAATTCGTACCTTCGCCCAGCAAGGTTCCCCGGTTATTCCACATTGGACACAAGCAGAGAGAATTGCACGGACGCAGATTCGAACTCGTGACCTTCGCGACGTTCAGTTCGGGCGGACTAAGACTGACTCCTTAGCCCGCATGCCCATCACGCAGACTTCTCATAATTATTTATATCATTGACGTTTTTCTACTAATTTGATTTACCTGCATCTTATTTTTAATTTAAATAATAGTTGGTTTTATAATGTCTGAGCCATTTAAAGATAGGTGTTGTAATCCTTTTAAAAAAGCAAAGCATATCAAAAGGGCTTCTCATCGTTGTGTGACGTCGACATAATTTGCAAATTGTGAACCGTTAACTAGTTGAAAGAAAAATGTTTCAGTCGCCTATGATGTTTCTAATTGCTCATCCAATGCTACTCAAGATGACTGCATTGAATCACTCATGAATTGTGATACTTTCCCTGAAAATGCTTCTGATTATTGTGATGTAGATGAGGATCCATTTAATTCTAGTATTCTCTCAGATTTCAAAGAAGATCATAAGACCTCATGTGACGAGAATTCTTGTGAAATACTTAAGAAATTAAAAGCTAAATTTATGCATCCTCACACAACTTCGATCCAAAAATTTCAAATTTTATCATTAGCACCTGATTCATGAACAGTTAATAAAATTGCAAAATATTTCGGATGTTCAAATGATCTCGTTAAAAAAACAAAACTGAATTTGGTATAATTGGTATTATGATGAAACCAGAAATTAAAACGGGTCGAAGCCTGTCTCAGGATATACATGATTTGGTTGTATCATTTTATTTAAATGACGATAATAGTCGTCAATTGCTAGGAAAAAAGGATTACGTGTCCATCAAACTTCCTGACAACAGTCGACAACAAATTTTAAAGCGATTGGTCATCTGAACAAAGCACCCCGAAGAGATGCAAACCCGACTGTGCAACCTCCCCGTGGTGCATCGCGGGCACTTTTTTTCACGCGGGGATTTTGTACGTAAGAAACGTTGCCTACAGTTATCGGTCATTATTTGCAGTTAGATAATGAAATGTTATTATTGCAATAAATGCTTCTTGTAGAGCATTAAATTACCTTTAAAATGAAAAAAAAAAAGAAATCTATTTCGACCACAATTGAGCGTGATAATCGATGTTAAATTTGAAAAAATAAGTCCCCTGTATAATGCAGTTTACACGTTAATTTGGAGACCATAAAGGCCCTATAACGAACCTATTTTATGAATTTTTTCAAAATTTTAAAAAGTGTCCTTCTTAGGAAAAATGGAAATTAAAAACGTTTTTTTAACCTCATCCTGTAACGATATGTGAAAGCGAATATTTTTAAAAGAAAGACCATAAAAAACTGCGAAAAACACGTGTTACATTAATTTTTAGTCCTGATACTTTTAGGCTTAAATAAATTAAACATTGCGAGGACAGAGAATTACATTTTTCTAAATATCTTCGCAACTTTCGCTACAGTCAATTTTAAAATGTTTTATATCGCCAAGAATACTTTTTTTTACGTGTACCAACGGTACACAAATGATAAAACTAAAATTAAAAATTGCGTGAAAAAAAGTTGTCGATTTTGCGTGGAATGCCCCATATATACAGGGTGATCGGCCAACCATTACCCAGCGGCTAGCTCTAGATTCTACAGATAATTCTGAACAACTTTTTCCTCTAAAAAAATGTTCGGGAAGGTAGAGTTTTTAAGTTATTCAACACTAAAATTTAGGTGAAAAAATCACATTTGTTGAAATATCTCGACTCGGTTTAAAGGTACCTTAACGAACCGGAGCTCATTTTAAAGATATTTTAAAGCCCTATAAATTATCTCTATTGGTTTTTGATCTATAATGAATATCTCTCTTGTTATAGTCATAAAAACGGGATAAATGCCGATTTTTCAGGATTTACGCGTTTAACTCGTTTCGACACATAGTTACCGAAATATCACACAGAAAAAAGTTGTAGGCCTTGAAAAAACAAAAATTTGTTGTCCTCTAATTCGATGCGATCAAATTAAAACTGAACGCTACAAGAGCCTCGTAAAGTTGTCAAAATACAGTTCGACAAATAAATCGATATTAATAACAAAATGTTATGAAAACGAGTACAAATAGGGTTCAGTTTTAATTTAATCGCATCGTATTAGAGGACAAAAAATGTTTGTGTTTTCAAGGCCTACAACTTTTTCCAGTGTGATATTTCGATAGCTATGTGTCCAAACGAGTTAGACGCGAAAAAACCTGAAAAATCGGTATTTACCCCCGTTTTTATGGCTATAACAAGAGAAATATTCATTGCAGGTCAAAAATCAACAGATACAACTTATATAGCTTGAAAATATCTTTAAAATGAGCTTCGGTTCGTTAAGATACCTTCATACAGAGCCGAGATATTTCAAAAAAGTGATTTTTCCCCCCTAAATTTTAGTGTTGAATAACTTAAAAACTCTACCTTCCCGGAAATTTTTTCAGAGGAAAAAGTTGCTCAGAATTATCTGTACAATCTACAGAACATTTTTTTAGAGGAAAAAGTTGTTCAGAATTATCTGTAGAATCTAGAGCTAGCCGCTGGGTAATGGTTGGCCGATCACCCTGTATAATAAATAATTCTAATATGTCATCATTCGCCGATATATAATGTATAAGAATTTATTATGTAATGGACAAACTCGCCGGTATGGCTAAACTATGCAGCGCGTGAACGTATGCGTCAGAAGCGTGTGAGATAGTGTGAGTGTCGCGTACCGGTAGGCGGGACCTCGGCCTATAAATTTGGGGGAAATTTCAGAATTGAGGACAGTCGTCGCCAGACCGCCTAAGACAGTTCGTCGATCGACTCGATAACATACTCCGATTCCCCGGCTACGCAAGTATCCGTGGGTGGGTTAGAGGGTGTTAGTAGCTTAAACTTGCAGCGGCATTGCGGTCAGCGCACCGAGTGTCCCTGTCAAGAGCGGGTAGGCAGGTCCCTTCCTATTAACTAATGAATATGTTTTTTTCTCCTTACAGATGGAGTAACCAGTAAAAATGAGCGTTCTGTCAAAATAAACGCAGTCACAAAATAATGGCGTATTCTTTTGTATTTGAGATATAGACAAATAAACAGAATTTTCATTATACAAATTCGTTTCTCGAGTGCGTTTATTTTCTCCTTACCTGCACGTTACATTTGGCGACCGTGACAGGACTCGAGAACGATTGTATAAAGAAAATAAAATCAGATGGAAAAGTGGAAGGCAAAAGAAAAAGCGGGTACGGTACGTTTTGCTCGAGCTGTTTCGAGATTTCTATATGTTGATTTCGAACATAGTTCATGTACTGCAGAACTACGATTTATGTGAACGTGTGTGTGTGAATCGTCCGTGTCAGAAAAGCGGGCAACCGGGACATCTGTCTCTCTTTTTATCGCTTCCTCTCTCTCTCTCTCTCCCTCTCTCTACGTAAGTACATGCAGTCACGTTTTTCCTTGCTCCGCTAAATTCATCTGATTTTCACTCAAATTTTTCATTGTGTGAGTTATTATTCAGCACAGTTGTTCCTGAGCGGACTCGGATCACGATAACGGATCGAGCTTTTCATCTCCGAGTCTATATCAGGCAAGAAAAGTAAAAAATTAGTCGTGCCGGAATAACCGTTGGCACTTTTCGTCTGAGGAATCGTCGCATGCTCGCAGAGACGTCATCTACGTCACTTCAACTAAAATGGCGCCGCCCGCTAGCTGTCATCGACTTTGACTCTTCGATTCTGATATCGACTGCTGGAATTCCGTTCGCCCGGTGGATCAGCTTTTCCATTTCATAGGTTGGTGACAAGCGCTTATACCGCCGTGCGAGAGCAAATCTAAAGTCATTCATTTTAGTCTGATTTTATTGGCGGCATCTCTATCTTCACGCGGCATTTTTACAATCGGTTTTCTTTTGATAAACCGCACACGGTATTGTGTGTATGGGTTGAGTGCTCGCTTATTTAGGTAGTGTTAGTTTAAATTCACGATTTTGCGGGCGGTCCCACTACCACTGGTTGCGCGGTGTGTGCGACGCGTACGGTTCACGGGCCCCCACACGCGGGCTCAGTACACGCTCTAGGAGGATTGTTGCGTTCTCTGTTTATTTTATTTACGATTGTAAACGCTCTAAATGGATCTATGTAACAAGTGTAATGCCGAAATCGTCGGCGAGGAGATTCTCAAATGCGTTGTCTGCGCTCTTAATTTCCACGCAGAATGCAAACCGAAAAATGCGACTACTACAGTATCAGGTGCATTTGTATGTTGTATAAATGCACCTGCCGCTAAGAGCAAAAAAAGGAAGCTGAATACGACTTTGCTTGCCCCGCCTCGTTTGCTCCGCTCCAACAGTGCTACCTCTGTCGATTCTGATTCGTCTGAAACGCTCATTATACCTCCTGCGTTACAACTATACTTCGATAGGCAAGACCAATTTAATGCGCGGCAGGATGCACGATTTGAGGAACTAAATGGCAAGATGGATAGAATTTTAAAGCTGGAAGAGCGGGTTGATGGTATTGATGAGAATCTGAAGGTGCTGCAATCGGAAGTCCAGTCTCTTAAGGTCGATCGTGTTTCGATAGGCTACGATATACGAAACTGCGATCTAGTACTTACTGGGGTACCTGAGAAAATTACAGAGAACTTACAACAAATTACACTAAAAATAGCTGAATTTTTGAACGTGACGCTACAGCTAAATGACATCCAAACAGTATATCGCCTTAATAGAGCAAATAGCTCATCTGTCTCCGGGCCATCCACTTCGTCTGAGCAAACATTGCCTAGATATCCAGCTATAATGGTTCGTCTTTCTAATCCTGATCTGCGATTTGCCTTCATTAAAGGGATGCGAACGAAGAAGATGCTGTTCACCACCGACATCGATGGCTCATACGTGAAAAATCGTATTTTTGTAAATGAGCACCTACCTCGAAACTACTCAGGGACCTAAGTAATTACGACTGGAGCATTTTTAATTTAGACTCCTCGCTTGCTAATATCAACGTACTTACTAAAACGCTCAGTCGTCGCATCCTCGAAACCTTTGACAATCATGCCCCTATCCGTACCTTTACTCCGGCACACAAACCATCCCCGTGGATTACGCCTCACTTACATAGACTAAAACAAGAGCGGAATAGCCTTTTATGCGCTTACCGTCGAACAAGGGATCCTAGGCTAAAACTCAGACTCATTTCTGCTAATAAAGTCAACAAGCAAGCATGGACTTCGACAAGAGAAATGTACTACCGTATCAAACTTTCTAATATACATGACGCCAAGACTATGTGGAAGGAAATGCGGAATCTCGATCTGGTGGCTTCGATAAAATCCGCTAAGCCATTATGTTGTTCACTCGACGAACTCAACTCGTTCCACACTGCTTCTTTTCCCTCCTGGACCGATCTACTGGACTTAAATCTTAGCGAATACCTGCAACACGACGATTTTAATGATAACAGATTTTTCTTTTCTAACGTTACCATTGAGGATATAGCCGCGTATCTCACAGAAGCTAGGTCTGAAGCTTGTGGCACCGACTCGATATCTATCAGCTTTCTCATCAAATCATTTCCCGTTATCGCTCCTCATATAGTTCATCTCTTTAATGAATCTCTCAATACGTCTATTTTTCCCGCCGATTGGAAAAAATCATTGATGCTTCCAATTAATAAAATTTCGAATCCCACTTCTCCTGCTCACTATCGCCTTGTTGCCATTCTTCCAGCTCTCTCTAAAATCCTGGAACGTGCCGTCTTTAACCAACTACTAAGATTCCTAAATCATAACGATTGGTTTGATCCTCACCAATCAGGGTTTCGCAAGGGTTACAGTACACAAACTGCGCTCTTATATGTCTCTGATTTCTGCAGACAAGCCATTGACAACCGCATGATAACCATCATTATTCTCTTCGATTTTAGCCGCGCTTTCGACACAATTAGCCATAGCTTACTTATAGAGAAACTTAATACTGCCAACCTTTCAAAATCGGCCGTCCGTTGGTTCGCATCATATCTGTGCTGGAGTACCTCAAGGTTCGGTTTTAGGACCATTATTGTTTTCCATCTTTATCAACGACCTACCTAAGGTTCTCCAGCACTGTGACCATATGATATTTGCCGACGACACACACATTTTTCTAAACTGTCGCGTCTCTGAGCTGGATATGGCCATAAATAAATTAACATCTGACGTCACACATTTCTGTCAGTGGGCGAACATTAATGACCTCGTCCTGAACCTTAAAAAAACTAAGGCTCTAATAGTCGGTAGCGCTATCTACCTAAACACACTTAATCTTGATTCGATCACTCCTATCGTTATCAACAACACGGAAATACCGTGGGTCAAATCGGTGAGGAACTTAGGTCTCGAGTTTGATGCGACGCTTTCATGGAAGAACCACCTCGTTAAAATGTCTAATAGAGTTTTCTCCACTTTACGCCAGATACGTAATAACCGGGCTTTACTTCCAACAGACGTTCGGAAAAACCTTGTTTCCTCACTGATTTTACCCTACTTCGACTACTGCTGCGGTGTCTACAATGACATTAATGTCATTCAGAAAATCAAAGTAGAACGTATGTTCAACGCGGGAATTCGCTTTATTTCTGATCTACGGCGCGATGAGCATATTACTCCGTTCCGAAATAAACTAAACTGGCTCTCGACCAAATCGCGTCGGCTGTACTTAATAGGGATCCTTACCTATAAGATTCTGACCACTCGCGTCCCTCAATATTTGTACGATTGTTACCAGTGGCGCATCGTAACCGCGTCCAGAGCACTCCGACCTGGCTCTATGTTGCAACTTCGTGTACCGACTCATCGATTAGAATCGTATGCAAAATCTTTTATTGTCACTTCCACGCGGCTATGGAATGATCTTCCCGATGATATTCGAAACAGCATTAGTCTGAACTCGTTTAAATTTAAATTAAAAAATTATTTATTAATCCGGACCGTATCGTGAGCTTATTACCTAATTACTTCGATGTGCGTGTACTGTACAAGAGTATTCGCTAGATCAATTTAGTATTTTTCTGCCTGTTAGTTACTAAGTTTGTATTCCTTTTTTTCGCTTTATTACGCTTAGCTATTGTTAAACTGCGCTTTTCTATTATAAATCTCTATTGTTTACTATATTTACTCTAGTCTTAAGTTTTATTATGTATGCTCTTTTACTGGTTGGCCCAAGAGGTAATTCCTCAAGCCAAAATAAAGCAATTCAGTCAGTCAGTCTCTGTAAATCAGCTGCATACCCTCCGCCGGTACCGTCGAGTGTGTACTCTACCTACCCTGTCTTAGTGACATCCAAGGTTAGGATTTCTCCCAGTGGATTTCGAGAAAAGAAATGGAGCAGGCCTCGGGAACTGCCGGAAACGGCATCCCGTCATATTAGTATAAAACTTTTTTAATTTAAAAGAATTGGATGGTTCGATTCTTGGTGGGTACTTACTGTTTTCAGCACCCAGGAAGCAGACTAAGAGCAACGAAGAAAGGGACCGGGACCAAGATACCAGAAAAGTGGAGGATATTGTGCCTGGCTGCCGGCTTATCTTCATCCAAACCGAATTTATGGTGTTGATTCCGCATGATGCGTGCTACTTTGCTATTGAATATTATGAGAAGACGAGCCAGGTTTCCTAAAAAAGTTTCCGCAATCCATGTGTAATATTCAATAATTTGACGCGCTGCATTGAAAGTAAATAGCATTATTTTCATTACTTTTGATTAGCATTACAGTTCAAAATTGGATAGATTATGCAGAACCCATTATGACAACTCCGCCTTTCAAAATTACTACATTATAAAGTACAGTAATTAAAAATAATGCAATTAGAACACTGCCCTCCTAAGTATCGCAATCATAATAATTGAATTTACTTTGAATGCAGGGGGTCAAGTTATTGAAAATAACACATGGACTGCGGGTCCTACTCAAAAAACCTGGTTGCCTTTTTATAATATTCAATAGCAAAGGAGCACGCATCACCATGAATCAATAAAAATTAAGTTCCATTTTGTACGATAAAAAAAGGCGAATTTACTTCCAAAAATGCCTTCGGTTCTTTTGAGATAAACAAATTTTGATCGTAATAATATAATACAAATTATTTGCAGGCCATTAAATTTCTTTAATGTTATTTTTACACACAAGTTTTAAAATTATACGGAAACAATATTAATGTAAATATTACAAAATAAATGTTGATGCTTGACAGGTCGTTTTTGAAGCCTGTCTACCCGGATCGGAGTGCCAGCTGTTGAGGACGATGTTCGTGTTACTTTTGGTGGCAGTTCCTCCCTCATAATGATTTGTCATGCAGGTTTTGCTAGTTTCTAATATCGGAGTCAGGTTAGCTATAAATTTATTGAAATAAAATATATTACTACTGTTAAAAATAAATGTTGATGCTTGGTGGGGTCTTTTTGTAGCCTGTCTCCCAGCGAGATGTGACAGTTGTGGAAGAAGACCGCAATCGATTTTCGAAGATTAACAATTCACAACGAGGTCTCCGACATGCAAAGTTTTTCACTGCGCCAGGCATGTCTGGGACCACTACAGTTAAATTTCTCAGCATCGAATGTGTCAACGAGACCTTCGACATGCAAAATGGGCTCCAATATGATACGTGTAATGCGTCAGTGGTGCATGCTAGACAAGCCAACTTTTATCATAAGAATGTAAATATTTAGAAATTTTGTGAGGGCCTTTAAATTTACTTTGTATTGATTTTATACCCTAGTAGGTATTGAACATCAATTATTAATCTCTCAAATTGATGAAAATTGTAATTAGGGCTTAGTTTTTAATTTGTAATGCGCAAACAGTGCTTGCAAGGCAAAGGTAACTTTTGTCGTCGGAATGTAAATTTTTAGAAATTTTGTAAGTGTCTTTAAGTTTATTTTGTATTGCTTTTATGTCCAAGTAGGTATTGAGCATCGATTATCAGGTCCTGAAATTAATGAAAATTGTAATTAGGGTGTAGTTTTTAACGTAATGCTCCATCGGCGCTTGCAAGGCAAAGAAGCTTTTATCGTTGGAATGTAAATTTTCAGAAATATTGTGAAGGCCTTTAAATTTATTTGGTATTATTTTTATGTTCAAGTATGTATTGAGTATTGTTTATAAGGCCCTTAAATCGATGAAAATTGTTATTAGGCCTTAATTTTGCAAATGCAATACGCTAGCTGTGCCTGCAAAGCATTTTAACTTTTATCGCCGAATGTAAAGTTTTTGGAAATTTGCTAAGGGCCTTTAAAATTATTGTTTACTATTTTAATGTTCATGTATGTATTGAGCATTGTATATAAAACCTGAAATTGATGAAAATTGTTTTTAGGCCTTAATTTTGCACATGTAATATGCTGGCTGTGCCTGCAAGACATTTTCACTTTTATCGCGAAACGTAAAGTTTTTGAAAATTTTCTAAGGGGTTTTAAAATTATTTTTCATTATTTTTATGTTCAAGTATATATTGAGTATTGTTTATAAGTCCCTGAAATTGATAAAAATTGTTATAAGGCGTTAATTTTATATTTGCAATACGCCAGCGGTGCCTACGAGGCATTTTAACTTTTATCGTCAAATGTAAATTTTTGAAAATTTGCTAAGGATCTTTAAATTTTATAAGTGCCTTAAAATTAATATGGTATTATTGTTATGCTCAAGTATGTATTGAGCATCGATTGTAAGGCCCCAAAATTGATGAAAATTGTATTTAGAGTTCAATATTGTATTTGCAATACGCCTGCGGTCCCTGGGAATCAAGCTATCTTTTATCGTCGACATATAAATTTTTTAGAAATTTTATAAATACAATTTCATCAATTTTGGGGCCTTAAAATCCATGCTCAATACATACTTGGGCATAAAAATAATACCAAATAAATTTTAAGGCACTTAAAACCTAGGCTACAAAAAGACCCCACCAAGCATCAACATTTATTTTTAACAGTAGTAATATATTTTATTTCTATAAATTTATATCTAACCTGATTCCGATATTAGAAACTAGCAAAACCTGCATGACAAATCTTCATGATGGAGGAACTACCGCCAAAAGTAACAGGAACATCGTCCTCAACAGCTGGCACTTCGATCCGCGTAAACAGGCTTCAAAAACGACCTGTCAAGCATCAACACTTATTTTGTAATGTTTACATTAATATTGTTTCCGTATAATTTTAAAACTTATGTGTAAAAATAACATTAAAGAAATTTAATGGCCTGCAAATAATTTGTATTATATTATTACGATCAAAATTTGTTTATCTCAAAAGAACCGAAGGCATTTATTTTGATTGCGATACTTAGAAGGACAGTGATCTAATTGCATTATTTTTAATTACTGTACTTTATAATGTAGTAATTTTAAAAGGCGGAGTTGTCATAATGCGTTCTGCGTAACCTATCCAATTTTGAACTGTAATGCTAATCAAAAGTAATGAAAATAATGGTATTTACTTTCAATGCAGGGGGTCAAATGATTGAATATTACATATGGATTGCGGCAACTTTTTTAGGAAACCTGGCTCGTCTTCTCATAATATTCAATAGCAAAGTAGCACGCATCATGCGGAATCAATACAAATTCATTACGTGCTGGCCAATTGTAAAATGTGCGTTTTTAATTAGCGCTTAACTTCAACATACCAACATTTTTAGGTTGTTTAGGAAGACCTCCCATGGCAAGTCCGCTTTTTAAAAGGTATCGACCACCGAATCAAAATTCAAAATAAAAATCAAAATCTATTAATCACCTTAAACCGCACTGATGCACTTTTGTTTACCTGGCAACAAGGAAGTCGAAGCACATCACTTCACCATGAATTCGGTTAGGATGGAGTTTAGCCGGCAGCCAGGCATAATATCGTCCACTTTTCTGGCCTGCTCCATTTCTTTTCTCGAAATGCACCGGAGGAACCATCCAGTGGGAGAAATCCTAACCTTGGATGTCACTGAGACAGGGTAGGTAGGGTACACACTCGACGATACCGGCGGAGGGTATGCAGCTAATTTACAGAGAGAGAGAGAGAGAGAGAGAGTGAGAGAGAGAGAGAGAGAGAGAGAGAGAGAGAGAGAGAGAGAGAGAGGAAGCGATAAAAAGATAGACAAACAGATGTCCCAGTGGCCCGCCTTTCTGACACGGACGATGCACACACACACTCACATAAATTATAGTTCTGTAGTACATGTACTATGTTCGAAATCAACATTTAGAAATCTCGAAACAGCTCGGGCAAAACGTACCGTACCTGAAAAACCCGGTTAATTAGTGTTCGGTGGCCTATACACTGTGAGACAAACAGGATTCAATATTGAGGAATTGCTGGTGAATTCAACTCAACCTCCTGTAAAACCTATTGAAAAATAAATAGTATGTGAAAAAAAAATAACCTAAAATTGTTATTTTTTAAAAAACCACAGCCAGTACAATTTTTAAAAAACCGAGAAAAATTCTCATAAATAAAATGCCGCGGGGCAGACCGAGAAAGGATATGCGAAGGAGCATATCCCACGAAATTTTAAGAGAAAAAGATGAAGAACCAGAAGAAAATGGAGAGCTCTTTTCGAGACTCAATTGGCGAGACCTCAGCCTATAGATTTGGGGGAAATTTCCAAATTTAGGACTATTAAATTAAACTATGCAGCGCGTGAACGTATGCGTCAGAAGCGTGTGAGATAGTGTGAGTGTCACGTACCGGTAGGCGGGACCTCGGCCTATAAATTTGGGGGAAATTTCAGAATTGAGGACAGTCGTCGCCAGTCCGTCTAAGACAGTCCGTCGATCGACTCGATAACACGCTCCGATTCCCTGGCTACGCAAGTATCCGTGGGCTGGTTAGAGAGTGTTAGTAACTTAAACTTGCATCGGCATTGCGGTTAGCGCACTGAGTGTCCCTGTCAAGGGCGGGTAGGCAGGTCCCTTCTTATTAACTAATGAATGTGTTTTTTTCTCCTTACAGGTGGAGTAACCAGTAAATATGAGCGTTCTGTCAAAATAAACGCAGTCACAAAAGAATTGCTTATTCTTTTGTATTTGAGATATAGAAAAATAAACAGATTTTTCATTATACAAATTCGTTTCTAAAGTCCGTTTATTTTCTCCTTACCTGCACGTTACTATTACATGGAAAAACACAGGAAATTGAAACAATTTAGATTAATGGTCATAAATGAATTATTAGCAAATACTGTATCCATAAAAAATTGTCGCAAATCTTTAAGAAGAGGAATGAGTTGTCGGAAACCTTAAGTTTCGCTAGGAAAACGACAAATAACCGCAGAACACTTATCTCTAATGTTACCGAATAAAAGGCGAAGGAGATGTCGGACTGAGGAACTTCTACGTCGTGAGTCTTGGATGCCCTGAAATCTTCTATAAATTAGCGAATCTCAGCCCTTAGCCTCTTTTCCAATGTGTAATCCGAATGAAATATTTAATAAATTTTGTTTAGAGTTACATTTAAAATTTTTGCCGCCATATTGGATCCGCCATTTTGAATTTCGCAAATCTAATTACAATTTTTATCCGCCATTTTAGATCAGCCGTTTCGAATTTCAAAAAACTAACCCCGTATTCGTATTCCGCGATACCAAAAACCGCTATAATAAAATTTTCAGATAAAAATAATGGGAGGTTTTCTGAAAACTGCATTTATTCGAGAAAAAACTCATATTTTTAACTTGTTTTGTTAATAACAATTATATTATTAGCAATAAAGAGGAAACATTTTTTTTATTGTTTATTAGGGTCTATATAAATAACAGAATAAGATTTGATCAAAATGGGTCCTAGATTTCACGAGATAAACAGCAACATCTATGTAAATGTAAGTGGGACGACGTCTGTCCTCTACTGAGACGCAAAGGGTTAAGAAACTATCTAACTGGCAGATCCTGTTTAACACGAAATAGTCCATCTCGTTGGATTCGGTGCTCTTTACCATATGGAACTATTGAAGTGTATCTGGGAACAGCTTAACGAACTTGGTGTTCTAATAGCACTTCTACGAAATTCTTGTTGGAAAAAATAGAATGTTTGAAGGTCCTGAAAAATTACTGAAACGTAAGTAATCATTTCTCAAACGTAATGTTCAGTGATCTTTGGATTATGTTTTTAATTTACAATAGAATTTCTGTACTTGACTTGCGGAAGAAAGGAAATCGAAAACTGATTAGAAGAAACTGTGAGCAATCGTACTAAGAATTTAAATGTTTTATCCTAATATGATATATTGCTATTATTTCAAGCTCTCAAGTTCTTCCAGCGTTATCTATTTGTAATTCTTGTAGCTGTCATAGAAATCCGTACAATGGACTTTAGAAGATAAATATATCAGGACACACTTTCATTATTAATAGTTGCGTATCACAATTTTATCGCAAGTGCACTTCGTGCTTGAAATTACAGAAAATATTTTAAAAAATGCAAATAGACAAAGATGGAAAAACTTCGGAGCTTGATATAACAGCCGAATATACCATTACGTGAAAAGACTTTAAAAATCTTATAAATTCTTATAAAATCGTTCATTCCTTTCTTCTGTAAACCAATTACAGAGATTCCTTTCCAAATGAAAAAATGTACTCCTAAGATCACTGGAAGATTACATTTCAGAAATGTGTACTTACTTTGCAATAAAGGGCATAGGGGGTTAACTATACAAAAAATGCCCCCACAGCTCTGTCACCCGAACTGGGTCCATATATTGCTACCCCGATGACTACAAATTTCTGAAAGTATGAACTAAAAATTCGCTTTTTCGAAAAAGTTATGGAGGGGGAAAGAAAAATAAAAAAACTAATTTTTCTCGAAAACTACTGGATCGATTTTAATGAACTTGAAATATGTTAGAAACGTAGGTAAGACAATTTGAGAGAAACAATATGAATTTTTTTTTTTTTTTTAAATAAGTAAAAAACTGGTTTGAAATTTTCGAAATTTTTTTTTGGCATAATTTTTTATGTGACCACCTACATCTTTCTTCTTGAGGTACCTTACAATGTCCCCTTTCATATATATTTTTTTAAAATTTTTAAAAAATATAGTTTTTGAATAAAAAATCGTAAACCATGGTCGTCCTGCTTGACTTGCGCATTCGCACGCGCGCTCGCGCGCACGCATGCATACATATATATGTATAATACAGGGTACACAATTTAAAACTACCACCCGGAAATCTGAGAATGAATGCTGTTTAGAAAAAAAAAGTTTAAATAGAAAAGTTTTTGGATTCCAAGGGGGACATCCAATAGTGACCTTGACGTTGCCCTTTAAGGTCATTTCAGTATGAAGCCTCTTTTTAATGAGACCCCTTATTTTTTCACTCCGGAAATGGAAAAAGCGGAATTTACGTCCGAATACGATCTTGTCTTAGGACCCAGGTCCCATGGTGGGGTTCTATAATTCTTTTTCTTTATGTCCGTTAGTTTGGACCTCCCCGTCGGCCAGCATTCAGCATGGTTGAACCTGATCTGATATAGCCCGAGCGGATCGTTAGCCGTAACACCCCCACCACGTGAAGGTGGAC
This sequence comes from Trichopria drosophilae, assembly GCA_030407085.1. Lineage (NCBI taxonomy): Eukaryota > Metazoa > Arthropoda > Insecta > Hymenoptera > Diapriidae > Trichopria > Trichopria drosophilae. Next base: position 139,626,951 of record CM059582.1, read on the forward strand.
AAATGAGGGCACCCAGCCAATTAAGGCAAGATAGACGAGTCACCCAGCCAGTTACGGCAAGATAGACGAGTCACCCAGCCAGTTAAGGCAAGATAGACGAGTCACCCAGCCATTTAAGGCAAGATGGAGGAGTCACCCAGCCAGTTAAGGCAAGATGGAGGAGTCACCCAGCCAGTTAAGGCAAGATGGAGGAATCACCCAGCCAGTTAAGGCAAGATGGAGGAGTCACCCAGCCATTTAAGGCAAGATGAAGGAGTCACCCAGCCAGTTAAGGCAAGCTAGAGGAGTCACCCAGCCATTTAAGGCAAGATGGAGGAGTCACCCAGCCATTTAAGGCAAGATGGAGGAGTCACCCAGCCAGTTAAGGCAGATGGAGTTGTTACCCATACAATTAAAGCAAGATATATTATCTTGCCTCTCGCTCACTGATGCTACAATTGTTCAGTCTTCATCGCTATCAGATTCGATAACTGGTACAATTTTAGTTGTGGTGAATATGTCAGTTAATATCTCAGCTGGTTTGAAAATTCTTGATAAATAACGCGCATGTGATAAATAATATATAACAGTCGCAATGTGGGAACAACAGCCAACAGTTCTATTTCCATTGGCACATTCACATGTGTATTCTGTAATTCCAGAATGTCCAATAGTGTCAGGTTCGTATTTAATAAAACACCTATAGGTTTGACGAGAAATGTGACGGGACGGAACTCTAATTTTTAAAGTCGTTGAATCATCTTTAACAAATTCCATTTTTAGATTGCCATCTTTGTCAAGCATTTTTGCTAAATAGGAAACAGCCTGAGCAAGTTGATAGGTACCAGTGAATAAAATTTTCAAATCATTTGTTGTTAATTCCGGAAAATCATTAAGATCATCTGAGGAGATAGTTCCAAACGGAAGTTTACGACGTAGCCATCCTGCTTCTTCTACTTTATCAGCCAAAGAAAACTTCACATTTTTCTGAGTTTGCATCTGTTGAAGAATATCATCGAAGTTATCTACATCAGAATGTAATCTTTTTCCGAAAATATTATTAAGAAAACATCCAATTCTGAAGTATGATCCAACTTTTGGTAATAACTTATTATGATTTTATGATTAAGAAGAAGATATTTTTGCTTGATGACACCGTGAACGGATTCTACAGCCCACCGAATTTTCGTAACAAAGCGAGAATTATTTGATTCTTCTGCAGTTAATTGTTTCCTTTTTCCTTTTAAGGCAGGCATCAAAACTCGAAATTTTTTTTCTTCCAACTTTTCTTTTACGTCACGAAATCCACGGTCAAGAACAAGAATATCACCTTCATTAACCAGCTTAGATAAACCTTCAGGATTTTCGAGAATTGTTTCCAAAATCTGGGCATCATTTTGATTCGCAAGAAAAGGTCCAGCAATGTCTACAACATACCCGTCAGTTGTGCAGATGGTAAACGGTTTACAAAGGGGAACTTTCTTTTGGCCAGAGTACGATTTCCTTTGGTAATCATTATTAGAACTTTTTTGATGTCTAGCGTATGTGCCGTCGCATGTCAAAAAAAGTTTATCGTTAGAATCGAATAAATGTTTTGCCATTTTAGTGGTATGGTTTAGAATGAGTTCATTCCGACTACAAGCATTCACTCCAAAACGAAGTGGCAAAACATCATCTTCAAATGATTTCATTACACTGTCCGAATAGTCCGAGACATCGTGTTCATTTTGCAATTGCAAAATTGACGCGATCATTGCATTCGAATTACCCGACCGTAATTTGAACAAAAAGACAACAATAGCTTAAATGACGGAACGGGAATGACTATTTCGCAATGAAGTTAACATGTCTTTCAGTTCATTTAATTGTTCCCAATTTAAGCCTGTAAAATTTTTTAGTTGTATCTCAGAAATATTGTATTCCCCTATTTTATCAAGCAATGTCGAGTCACATCTAATAGAAAGAGTTTACATTAGTTTTGATAACTCAGATGCCGTAAGGCTTGTAGTAATAAAGTAGGCTTTCAGTTGGATGAGATCTTTGTATATTCTATCGTTTATCAAGTGCATACGACAACATCGATTCCCAGATGGAATGTAGATTTGAGTTTTGATATAAGTTTTTATTCGTGTTTCCTCAGGAATGACACGTAAATGTTTTGTGCAGCCACAAAAGCAACATGATTTATGCGTTGCAATAGTTCTCTGAATAAAAACTTCCATACGTTCAACCTCAGAAACCGATGCTTTTGATTCAACTATTTCAAACGTGGGATCATTATCTACCGAATCAGGCACAACATCATTTACGACATTTACTTCAGATTTCTCTGCAGATATATTTTTTCTATAAACAGACATTCTACATTTTTGACAAATATTGTCATTTACATTTATTGCTTGCTGCAAAGAAGTGGAGTAAATATTCGGTTCCTGTTGATTTGTTACTATTTTTTTCGGCCTGTAGTATTTATTAAAAAAGTATTGCAACCAGGGCACTTTTGTTTTAGCAATACGGTCTTATTCATCTTGAAAATTATGAAGAAATAAGAATGTCAGATGTAAACAAAAGAATGTAAAAAGTAAAATTCTCCAGAATCACAGAGATATAACCTCGAAAAAAATACTAAATATAAACCTGCACTCAGCTATACCGATTTACATAGACTATATGAATCAAAGCACAATATCATATACAAGTGTCAGGTCGCACCGTCCGGATTCCTAATCTACTAAAAAAAGGATGGATTTCGATAACGAGAATGAAATGGCTATCGAATAAAAGGAACGATGCCTACCGGAAAAGAAGTCACCTATTGCCTCGCAGTTCTTCTATATAGGAGTCTCGTGTCAACAATCACGCCGACATCACACCGGATAATAAAATATCTCATTGACATCGGTTAAGGTCGACCTATACTATATACACTCAGCACCGGTTTTTGTTTCGGTCCAATTTAACTTCGTACATTTCAACACTGTGCATTAAACACGAAAAAACATTTGAATATTTATATTGGCTACACATGAGTCTCAACTGTATATAACATATTATTTTTAGTCAGTGCGTGCGTGCGTGAGTGCACGGGTGTGTGCGAATGCGCAAGTCAAGCAGGACGACCATGGTTTACGATTTTTTATTCAAAAACTATATTTTTTAAAAATGCGAAAAAAAATATATATGAAAGGGGACATTGTGAGGTACCTCAAGAAAAAAGATGAAGGTGGTCACATCAAAAATTATGCAAAAAAAAAAATTTCGAAAATTTCAAACCAGTTTTTTACTTATTTAAAAAAAAAAAAATTCATATTGTTTCTCTCAAATTGTCTTACCTACGTTTCTACCATATTTCAAGTTCATTAAAATCGATCCAGTAGTTTTCGAGAAAAATTAGATTTTTTATTTTTCTTTCCCCCTCCATAACTTTTTCGAAAAAGCGAATTTTGAGTTCATACTTTCAGAAATTTGTAGTCATCGGGGTAGCAATATATGGACCCAGTTCGGGTGACAGAGCTCTGGGGGCATTTTTTGTATAGTTAACCCCCTATGCCCTACATTCTCAACGCCAGAATGTCAGAAAACCTATGTCAACATACTAATCTCGTCAAGCTGTTTCCAGCTACACTTCAATAGTTATTCGTGGTAAAGAGCATTAAAGCCAACAAGAGGGACTGTTTCGTATCTAAATTGTTTCATATCATCGACAATCGACTGTAACAATCAAGTATATTATTAGACAGTTTCTTTATTAATTATAATATATCGCAAATACTATTGTAGTGCATTTCATTCTCATAATGCCAAGAAATACTTAAAAATGTGTAAACATAGAAGCTGGACGAACTATGATACTAACGGCTTGTCTTTCCGACACGACTCGATTCCGAATTGATATAGTCGAATGCAGCTTTGGGTTGTTAAGGAGTAACCCGGAAAATAGCGTTGTCAGTTATAACGATTATGTAAATAATTTATAATAAACAAAACCAGTTAGGTTTATTTTCCATTCGACGGTATATATCTTGGATAAAAAATTTATGAATGGTGAATGAGAATGGTTAGTGTTTTATTATTATTTCCATTTAACTCGTTAATAACTCAAACAATGATTTGAGGTTACCTATCAAATGGAAAATATATGCATATCCCTGACAAATTCACGCATCGGCATAATTATATTCTCAATTAAAGAAAGTCAATGTAAATAATCATGAAATATGTTTAATGTGAAGAATTATAAATTACAATATGAAAACATACCGTAAATTGGGGTTAAGTCGGCTTGACAGGAAAAGTCGGCCATTCGATAACCTATTTTAAAATATTATATTATCCTTTTTCTAGAGAAAAAGTCGAAGATGCGCAATTGTTTTAGTTAGTAGGAATGTAAAACTTTCATTTACAGTTTATTTGACTCAAATTCATTGATAAGTTTTAATAAAAACATCGTTTATGCGTGACTGTATATTTAGGCTCTAAAGTAAGTAGTGTGAAAAAAGCACTTGTAAATAATTGTACAAATTTGTTTATGTAAAATCAAACTGTGTATCGCATAGCCTATATCTATAACCTAATTTACGATAAAAAATGACCTCAATAAGATCATTAGATATCGCAAAATATCGGTTTCCCTAAAAATATAACATTTGTAGGGAAACTCGGTCATGAGGTGAATTTATAAAATAAAGGCGGATTCTTCTAGATTGTTCAAATATTCAACGGAACAATTACAGAATGCAATACGAGAAGCAGAAAATCGTCAAAAATCAATGTTACAAATTTCAAGATTAAAAATGGCTGAATCAACATGGCGCCATATCGGGTCCGACATTTCGAATTTCGGAAATCTGAGAACGGATACATAATCAGCGGCAATGAAAACCTCCCAGTACCAATTTTCATGTAAATCGAATCGAATTTCAAATTTTGGCCTGGCCATATTTCATCCGCCAATTTGAATTACGAAAATCTGACGACATATTCGTAATTAGCGGCCTCGAAAACCCCCGAGTACAAAATTTGAATCCATCATTGAAATAGATATTGTAAATAAAATTATTTACAGGTGGGACACTGACAGTCCCACTATGCCTCAAAGGGGTAAGGGCGGTTTTCGCACATAGAAATTTATGAGATGGCCATATTTTATTTCCGATGGTGTTAGAAAATTGTTTTGTTTTATTACAATAGCTTACTTTTACGATGTATGACGATAGCCGACTTTTCCCCGCATTTGGGCTAAAACTCGGCGATGACAATATAGTATATATCGTTAATTCTAAGAAGTAATTTTCTTTTCTATTACATAGAGTTAAATATTACATATTAAAAATACCAATAATTATTTTAAGTTTTCTCATGAGGATTTAAGCAATAAAACCAAAAAACATGGATGAAACGTTTATAAAACGTTCCGTAAAAGTTGCAGACATAAAACGTTTTAGGAACGTTTGTGGAACATTGTAAAAACGTTTGAGATACATTTGGGTTCTTCGTGCCCGTTGGGTTTGAGCTGAAATAAGATATCGACAAATATAAAAAACGATATTAAAGGTGAAGAGTGTAGCTTTCAGAAAAAAATAATACTATTCTTTTTATGGTTCTTGGGAAAAAAACCTTAATTTTGTAACCTCAAAATCGACAAAAAAGGTACAAAATTCGTTATAAAAATTGTAACAAACTTTAATAAAAAAATGCAAAATGTAATAAAGGTGAATAATTACACAAATATGCGTCATGAACTTAATTTTTATTATAAAAATATACAAAAGGCGCGAAAAGGTCGGAAAAACGTTAAAACACGCATTCAAGGCAGTTGGTTGTCAGAACCGAGCTTAACATTATTTTCGATCTCCTCCGCTGTATCGCGCGAAAGAATGTCTCTTATATTCGAACGCAACAACGCACAGTGGATCGAACTAAAGTATAAGCCCGGACATAGCGTAAAAAATGAAAGTGTCAGAAATTATGTAAAAGTATGTATAGTTCAGATGCTATTAGCTAATCTATCACTATATGTGACTTATATTGCTAAAATATTTGATTATAATTACTTAGAGTAGTTCTAAGTAGTCGTTGAGTACAAGGTTGAAAAAAATGTTCTTAAACATTCAAAACTTATAATTATACTTATGAGTAAACACATAATAGATGAGAAAAATAAGGTCTTCATGTTTCATTAAGTATTTCGAAAGGTACTAAAACCACCTACAGATTATAAAAATGAGCTCTAGATTTTGAGTTATTGAGTTATTAAGATTACAGTTAACGAAAATAAAGATATAAAGATAATGAAATTTTAAACTTGATTTTAAAAAATGCCTCGCATTGCCGCGCAAATGTACGCATTGCAAGTATCATTAAAAAATAACATTTTAATTCGCTATCTTGAATTCGCCATATTGAATTCTCAAAATTCTCTGAGGCCAGATTTGTAATCAGCGATTACGAAAACCCCCCGGGTACCCATTTTCACGTTAAGAGACTTGATTTTACTTTTTTCGGCCATCTTGAATCCGCCATTTTGAATTCTTAAATTTTGAGGTCAGATTCGTAATTAGCGAACTCGAAAACATAGAAATTAATATTTGCGCTTAAAAACATGCTTGGTGTGACTCATAATAGTCGTTTTAAGACCCATGTCCGGCTTCCCCTATCTCTCGATCCACTGTGCAACGTATGTAAACCGAGTATTTGAAGCATGTCGTGAAGATAAGGCGTAATCAAATCGTTAGTAAGGTATTAGAGAAAATCTCGTTTTCTTTTATAATTAGCGGGCAAAAATTGTGCAAAATACAAGCGTTAACCGAGGCTTGTTCTAACATGCAAAAAATTAGCGTAATGACCAGCGGTTTGTTGTTCGAGCACAAGAATAGTTACTGGCTAATTGATGCGATAATTTTACCGAAATATTGTACAGCGTCACCAGGACGCAGAAAGCGCGATACTTCGGTCCCGACCGTTAACCTCAGGGAGTCTGCTAACCTCAGGGAGTCTGCTGAAAGGTGTTGCGCGGCCCACCACACCGGACAGTAGGCTATGGGCACATGTTCTGCGAACTGTTTTGGGGATCCCGCGCAAGAGGGGTCCAAGTTGAGTGAGTGGTCGAGGTCCCCGGGGCAGGGAACCAAGGCCGCATCGTACCTCAGGGAAGGAGGAGGGTGTGCGTCTGGCCAGGCGGGTTCCCCCACCTCAAAGCGAGAGAGCGTCGCCTTCCGAGTTGCCCTAGACGACCTCAAGGAGTCGAGCGGAAAGTGTGGTCTACCCACCACACTGGATGTCAGGCTACGGGCACAGACCCGAGACAAGTGGTTTCGGCTGCGCCCGTTGAATTTCCCCGCGCAAGCGGGTCCGTTGAGCCGAGCGCACATAAGAACGAATAATCAAATTACGGCGCCAAAAGTCGAAAAAATTATTTGTTTAAAATTAACCACTACTACGCTTAATAAGTTCTATATACTATTCTCCAATCAGCCCATAAATATTTCTTTTTTTTAATGCACCGTAATAGTCTCTATGAACATGTAAATCGAATTACCTTCTGCACGCACGTTTTACAGTAAATTTTATCGTAAGTGTTCACAGTTACTACAGTCAACAATTTTGTTGAGTTGACAATTTCAAGTTCGGACATGGATTTTCAATTATCAGGCATGTAGTTTAATATGAAATTATTATTAAATTAACAATTATAAATAGGATAAATATAGTAGAGATTTTGGATTTGAAAAATATTGAAATATCTACTTCAGATAAAGATTAAAAAAAAGTTCCAATATATTCCACGACATTTCTTTACTAGTTTAACACAACAACAAATATGGAATATAAAAAAAATCTAATTCACGTTCCCCCTCTTCCCCCTTCATTTTATAAAGCATATTATTGTTAGATAGTAGTAACAGCTGCGTTGTAACTATTTTAGGGACACATTTTTCTGCTTCGCAAACTTTGAAAGTATAGGTAGTATTAGATTTTTAGGGGTCGTTGATTACGAATCCGATATCAGATATTTAAAATTCAAAATGGTGGATCCAATATGGCAGACGATTTGGGAAGAAAATTGCAAATAAAACACAATATTGCTATTTTTATCCAATTTAAGATTAATGATTAATGTGACAGAAAATGATTGTCTATAATGTGCTTTTTTCGCATTACATTTCTGTAATTATTTTAAGCGTCTAATTACATATATTTTCAATGCATACTTTAAAAATGAGTTTTTATTGTTTCATTTACGGCAAAGATATGACACACAATCTGAACCAGATCGTTTTAAAGGTACTTGTAATAACTAAATGCACTTTTACACTGAAAATACATGTCTTATATTTCGTTCACGCGGCGTATATATAATATATATTATATATATTATATAATGGGGGCCAAACATGTAGTTGCAAAAATCGCGATCGCACTTAGCTGCGATTAAAGAAAAATAGGACATTATAATATCAAAATAAAAAAATTTTTAAATTTGAAAATCTAATGTCCAATTCGTAATCAGTGGCCTCAAAAACCCTAACATACCAAATTTCAGTACAAGCTATAATTTTCATCACAAATCGCCCGCCATACTGGATCCACCATTTTGAATGTTAAGAATCTGATATCGAATTTGAAATCAACGACCCCAAAAACTCCTAGATACTAAATTTGAGGGCAATGTATAATTTTCTTCCTAAATCATCCGCCATATTGGATCCGCCATTTGGAATTTCGAAAGTGTAATATCGGGTTCGTAATCAGCGACCCCGAAACCCCCCGAGTAACGAGTTTTAAGCAAATCCGATGAATTTTTCATAAAAGTGTCCGCCATATTGAATCCGCCATTTTGAATTTTGAAAAACTGATATCGAATTCGAAATCAGCGACCCCGAAAATCCCTAGGTATCAAGTGTGATTAAAATCAGTATGAATTAAATAGTTTTGTCTTGCTAGATTCGCGATTCGTCCCTGTGTGGAGTGGTAGAAGACCCTGGGTAGGGGGTCTGACGCTGAACATCCAAGCAGGGGTCCATGAGAGCGCTTCAAGCACGGTTCAGTATGCAGGGGAGGGCTTCGGCCCTTCGGGAACTGGCGACCCCGCATTCCACCGAGCTGGGTAGTCATAATTTTTGCATTTGTCTTTTTCTTGGACAGAAAAAACACCGTCACGCCGTGACAGGCTGGTTGAAGCAGCCACCCACTGCCCAATAGATACTGGGCGACCAATCCCGTGTAGGCAAGTACTCAACTTGTAGAGGGCTGGTGTTCGAATTATGGCCAGTCCTTGTAATGTCTCACCAGGTCATATTAAATGGTTAGGGGGTTAAACTCGCGGGGGCTGTTCCCTTCGGGACCCGTTCAGCAATCAGTGTTGGACTCGCGCGGTGCTGGTTTCAAAAGCCTGCAAACTGGGCTAGGAGCATTCTGTTATGTCTGGAAGGACTCTCCCCGGGGTCTGAAAGGTCTCGGTTGCTCCCATGTGTGAGTTGCAATGCAACTCGGGTGCGACCCTGCTGAGTGTCGTAGGGATTAGAAAGGTCCTCTCCTCACCGAGGAGCTCGAGAAGTCTTACCGCTTTGAGATAGATTGGTAGAGACTACTGGAAGAAGGAGTCTCGCGTTGGTCCGGGCGTATCTAGACTCCGAGCCATGGGGCCCGAGCCTAAGAGCCTCAAGGCGGGTAAGGCTTGGTCAACAAATACGAGGTGACTGAATGGTCCCGACCGTTGAGCCATTTCGCAGTTCAACTGAAGAAGAAAATTTGTTTCGTTCGCGGGGATATTTCTTTCTCGTTTTTGACGATACAACGAAAACAAAAAACCGAAAAACAAACATTTAATACCTACCCGTTTGAGCAACACCCACTGAAAAGGGGGGAAATACAGTGCCTCGAGCGATTTTTGCTTGCTTGCCACAGCGGTCCGACACGAACTGCCGATTCGGTACTTGAATTGGGGGGGGGGGGGCGATGAGGAGCCCAACTCAATTACCAGAGGCATATTAGCATCATCTGATAGCGCCTAGGAAAGTTATAGCGACGAGTCACTTTTGGCTAGGAATAAATGCACCTCGTTTCCAGACGAAGGGTTAAAAAAGACGAGAAAAGGACTGTTACGATATCGGAGGAACTCGTAGCCAGAATGTAGGAATGCGAAGATTCAGGATTCGAATCATAGTGCGGTGAGGAATCCAAGGGCACAGGGGTGAAATAAATCCACTGATTCTTGGTTCAAAAACCATTCTACTGTATCGCCAAAACTCTCAGTAATTACAATTTTCTTCAGCACTGCGCGTATCACGGAAATTCGATCGTTCACACGGTACAAAATATTTGGAAATGAATTAAACAGAAAGTGCCAAATTTTAGACAAAGCTGTCGCGCGCACCAGCGTTGCATATTGTTTAAGCGCCGTGCGAAAATTGAAACAGAAAACGTGGTGTTCGCAAAACCGCGCGGACAACAGATGGCGCTAGAGTCGTTCGCGAACTTAAAATATAAATAAACTATAGATGGCGCTACGAACAACAGATCGTGGCGCTAATGTTCATGATTGCTATAAGGCGCGAATTGCAAATTGCGACAAGGACGAAAAATGCATGAAGAATCGACGAAAATTACGGATTTTAATATTTTCTAGCAAAAATATTTTTCCATACACCGGTCTACGAACTGACCAATTTTTTACATTCTTAACGAGAAATATTTAAAACGTTTAAAAATTGCGAATGTTAATATTATACGACAAAATAATATTTCATCCATACACTAGTCATCAAACCAAACAATTTTGTACGTTTCTAACGAGAAATATCAGAAATGTTTAATAAAAACCGAAAAAAGATAATAAATTGACAAAGAATTTACGAGAATTACTAATTTTAATAAACTCCGACAAAACAGTATTTTTCCCATAACTAGTGACAAAACTAAACAAGTTTGTAGGTTTTTAACGAAAATTATGTTAAAAGTTTTTAAAAAAGTGAAAAAAGACAATAATATCACAGACTATATGGTAGACAAATTTTGGTATTAAACAGTATTGAATTCTTATCGAAAATTACGAAAAAGTGAAAAGAAAAATTTAAATATACTTAACATTATTCCGCAAAGGGTTAATGCAAGCTGCAAGCACCATCATCGACGAAACATAGAACTAAAAGGAATTTGGTTACAATAAAAAATTGTCTTAGACAAGATGGGTGAAAATAGTTCTTTTTTTATTATTTTATTAATTTTCTACCATTGACTTTAAAAGTAATTGTACTTTAAATTTCATTTTTATATTATATTTTTTTTTTACTTTTGTTCCTCCTCGACACCCCCTGAATGGTAACTTTTCTGTAAATAACAAATAATAGTTGCAGATAGTTTTATTTTTAAAATTACTCTTATAAACATTTGAATGAAACATTTAAAGTATATACATATTGACCATCTCTTTCTTCAATCTTGTCAGGAACACCTTCGCACAGTTCCAGCGCTTGAGAAGCATTTGCTGGCAGCGGGGCTAACGGAGCTTCCAGAGCGCTGCTTGTCTAAATTGTCTACTGTTTTGCTCATTTCTATAAAAATCAACTCGATTCATTAATTATTAATTCCTTCCACACAATGAAGAGTTTTAAAAATGTTAGTTTTATTTGATTTTAAACTATAGTTTTAAAAACATTTAGAACAAAGAAGTTTCCCGTAAAGTACAGTGTAAAAAGTGAGAACGTAATTTTACCACATACGGCGCACATTGTGGCCGAACGGCGTAATACGCGCGCATTGGGTTTACTCGCTCATCGTGACGAATCTACATTATATTATAATGTGCCGTATATAGTTTTTCTACGGATTTTTCCCGTAGAATCGATTGGTAGGGTTATTTTTTGGCTAAAAGTATTTCTTAATGGTTTAAACGAGAAAAAACGACATAAAACAAAAGCATTACTCGGTATTACTTCAAATTTGAATTCGATTTATTGTGTTAATATGTAGGAAGAAAATAAGCGTGGTCTGATCTGCGACTATTTGTAACACTCTTAGATATCGACAGAAATGTAAAGGTGATCCTATATAGGCTTGGTAGTACATTATGATATCGATGCAGAAGTTTTGACGGAATATGTGATGTCTGCCAACAGGAGTCACATCCACATTCTCTGAGAAAACTTTTCCACACGTATATCAAACAATAGCCTATATAACGGGTGAGAAAGAATAACGCGAACTAGCGGATTTTACTTCTTAGTTATGCGAAGATCAGTCTAGTTTTGGTTTCTGCGGGTATGTATACATACCTTTACTTCATTATACATGGCCTCTCTTTCATTATAAAATATATAAGTACACATTATATATTCGGAAAAAAGAACTGTAATAGGTAATAATAATAATATAATAATAACAATAATTAAAAAATTTTTCCATACAATAATATCACCTTTATTTCATACAATTGCTGTCTGTTAACCCTTTGCGGTACGGTGGCCACTATAGTGGCCACCGGAATTCATTTGAAAATTTGAGATTTTAAAGACGAAATAATGCATTTTCGCCAGGTTTTTTTTTAAATCCAATGTAAGTTTGAGTTAAAGAAGTGTTTAACATTGTATTTACGTCAATATTTATTTAATATTATGTTTTATAAACAAATAAACGACTAAAAATCGTCATTTTTATAGAAAAAATTCAGTCGCTGGCACATGTTCAATTGGATCGAGATGAAACTCGGTACATGGGGGTTTTTGAGGTCGCTGATTACGAATCTGTCATTAGATTTTGGAAATTCAAAATGGCGGATTCAATATGACTGACCAAAATGTAAAAAGTTGCTTGATCCAGATGAAACTGGGTACTCGGGGGTTTTTGGGGTCGCTGATTACGAATCTGAACTCAAATTTTGAAAATTCAAAATGGCGGAATCAAGATGGCCTTCAGAAATGTAAAAAGTTATATGATCCAGATGAAATTGGGTACTCAGGGGTTTTTGAGGTCGCTGATTACAAATCTGAGTTCAGATTTTGGAAATTCAAAATGGTGGATTCAATATGGCCGACCAAAATAAAAATTTAATGGATCGAGATGAAACTGGGTACTCGGGGGTTTTCGAGGTCGCTGATTACGTATCTGAACTCAGATATTGAAAATTCTAACTGTCAGATCCACGAGGCGCTTACAAATTGAAATATTACTGGATTTTGTACTACGAACCGCGCTCAGTTGACTCCAGAGACACGAACGTGGACGTGGCGGTTATTGTCTGCATTTTTTTATTTGTTTTTTTTTCTTTTTTCATTTTATTGTTTTTTTTTATTTTATTGTTTTTTTTTTTTTTTTTTTTTTTTTTTTTTTTTTTTTTTTTTTTTTTTTTTTCATTTTATTGTTTTTTTTTGTTGGTTTTTTCTAACTTATATTCTAAAAAATTATGTATGATACTCGAAGAAACAATTTCTGTCTTCCCTTATGCAGAGAGGCACATCGCAAGTACTGCAATAAAATTTAGTTCTTTGACGTGTTGTTTTAGTACTGCACAGACAGCAACGTCTCAATGTCTTTGACACTAAAGGCATGTGAGCAGATTGAGTGCGCCTTATTTCAATAGATACCTGAGGCTTGCTGGTTACTTTAGCAATAGATTTTCCTGTGCATTTTCTACCTTTTTTTGTCGGAGAATGATCAGCAACTAGTTGATCAATCAAATTTAATCTGAAGCATAACGATTGCAAAGCATGTTTCACATTTATTTGTTTGTGAATAATGAACGCATTTATTACAGATAAATCTACAAAATGCCAGAATATGCGGTGCCACCATTTCTTTGATTTTCTATCAATTTTATAAGTTGATACAAGATGGTCGGATCTATCAACATATCCCATATTTTTTTGGTAATCCGAGCACATAACTGGGCAATTTATAGTTTTTGCTGATCCATCTTTTTGTGTCCTTTTTGTTTCGGTAACTTCGTTAGGATCATGATAGTTTGATAAAAAGAAGACAGCTTTTTTGTCCATCCATTTGATCCAACTAATTCCATTACCACAAGTACGGTATTCATATTGCCCACGATCCATTTTTTTATCAGGAATCTCACTTTTTGGTAAACCTTTTCTATTACTACGAACTGTACCACATGCGAAAATTTTATCTTTTTTCAAATCTTTCATCAGATCAAAACCAGTAAAGTAATTGTCAAAAAATACATGATGATTTTTCCCAACTAAGTTACGCGTCAAATCTTTGACAACACGTGCACCTAGTAGTTTTTCAGCACTTTCAGCTTTACCTGTATACATTTGAAATTCGCATACGTATCGTGATGAGTCTGCGCGCACCCAAAGTTTATATCCGCGTTTTACGGGCTTGTTTGGCATGAATTGTTTCATACTACTGCGGCCTTTGAACTTGATCATAGACTCGTCAACAGATTGATTTTCACTTGGGTTCCAACAGTTTTTGTAAGTTTCCGTTAGTTTATCTAATAACGGTCTAATCTTGTATAATTTATCATATGATTTCCTTTCTTTGGTTCCTGACTGTTGTCGGATAAGTGTAAATGGGTCAGGAAAAAACCGAATCGATGTACTGTCATCAATTTGCTTACGTACGAATCATTCAATTTCGGATCTGTCGACCAAAAATGACGATAAGAGGGGGATTTTTTAACACCCATCAAAATATTAATTGCAAAAAATATTAATAGTTCCTCTTTGGTTATCGGTTTACCTTTACTTTTCGATTGTCTTATATATAGGTTCGTTTCATCAACAATTAAATCTAATAGATCATTAGGAAACAAACATAAAAATATATCCAAAGGTGTGGTTGCATTGTCTGGAATATTTGGACCGAATGGTTCAGCGAATGGAAGATCATCTCTGGTTTTTCCATCCTTAGTCCACTTATCATTATCTCTAAAATCTGTAGAATTATCATCAGAACATGCCGAATCACAATAATTTGAATCATCCGATTCACTTTCTGAATCAACTTCAAGGTCAGAATCACATAATCCATCAACAGATTCAGAGTCGCTAGGGATTTCAGCGATTTCAACCATACTTGACAGATATTACAAGTTCTTTTTTTAAATTCTATAAATATATAAAATATAATAAATAATATTGACTAATACTCATAAAAACAAAAGGCGGAGAATTATGCGATGAACACAAAGAAGCGTTCCTATTTACGAATCCACTAGCCCGCCACTCAAACGTGATCTCTATCGTGAAAGACGTAATTTGCACAGGCAAAACCAGAAAGATCGAACTGTTCGAGGTCGCTCTATTCATAGTTTCGCTCGACTCATTTCGCTTGCGAGAAACGAAATTCAGAGTACAGGTAATGTCAGTAGCGTAATCGTACACGCACTACAGATTTCCACATTTTATGAAATATGATATATAAAGGTTTTTGGGGTCGCTGATTACGAATCTGAGCTCAGATTTTGGAAATTCAAAATGGTGGATCCAATATGGCCGACCAAAATGCAAAAACATATTGGATCGAGATGAAACTGGGTACTCGGGGATTTTTGAGGTCGCTGATTACGAATCTGAGCTCAGATTTTGGAAATTCAAAATGGTGGATCCAACATGGCCGACCAAAATGCAAAACATACTGGATCGAGATGAAACTGGGTACTCGGGGATTTTTGAGGTCGCTGATTACGAATCTGAGCTCAGATTTTGGAAATTCAAAATGGTGGATCCAATATGGCCGACCAAAATGCAAAAACATCCTGGATCGAGATGAAACTGGGTACTCGGGGATTTTTGAGGTCGCTGATTACGAATCTGAGCTCAGATTTTGGAAATTCAAAATGGCGGAATTAAGATAGCCGTCAAAAATATAAAAATTACCTGATGAAAGTGGATACTTGAGTTTTTGGGGTCGCTGATTACGAATATGAATTCAGATATAAAAATTTTAGTTTTTCAGATTTTGAATTTTCAAAATCTGAGTTCAGATTCGTAATCAGCGACCCCAAAAACCCCAGAGTACCCAGTTTCATCTGGATCAAGCAACTTTTTACATTTGGGTCGGCCATATTGGATCCGCCATTTTGCATTTCCAAAATCTGAGTTCAGATTCGTAATCAGCGACCCCAAAAACCCCCGAGTACCCAGTTTCATGAAAAATGGTTCATCAGAAAAATGTGTACCGCAAAGGGTTAATAAGAAAATTCAAAAGTGACCTATAAAAATCTCGCGCGAAAACAAACTGGTTTGTTAAAGTATAGGATAGGATAAAAGGATAAAGGATTTGAAATTTTCCCCCGCTTTAATGACTTAGATGCCTATTCGCGCGTCGGCTCTCGGGTGGAGAGGTATAGGATGGACAACACATAGACATTGTACATGACGGAACAGGACAACACAACACCCACCCAGAGCCAGTCCCCCTCCCCAATATCGGTACCACCAGCAGATTCGGCGGTCTGTGCCTTAGCGAGTACGACGCGGGGCTTATCCCATCTTTATCCGAGATAAGACCCACGACGTACCGACCGCGGATAAGAAGCTGCCGGTACCGATAACTGCCGACGGGGGTCGGCAGCGGTCCCAAATTCGTACCTTCGCCCAGCAAAGTTCCCCGGTTATTCCACACTGGACATAAGCAGAGAAAATTGCACGGACAGGGATTCGAAATCGGGACCTTCACGACCATCATGCCGACTGTTAAAGTATATAAGCAAAAATATACGAAATATATAACAATATATTATCAATATAATATAATATAGATTTTAATAATAATATTGTATTAAGGGCCTTCGTGCATGACCGGAAGCGGGGAAAAGAGGGAAAATTTTGCGCCAATCTTTAGAAATTGTACACAACTTTTCAGGTAATATTTTTTTACAGAAATATTTTTTAACTTATTGGCCACCGAGTGAATGATTATGGATAAATTCTGCTGCTAGGAAGTGTTTAAAAATAAATTCAAAAGTTTTAAATTAAATGGCAGGTTGCAGACTTTGCACCTGTCATATTTCTAGCCTTCTATTGAATTCACAATTTCCGGATTTATTTTTAAATACTTCCTAGCTGCAGAATTAATCCACAATCACTCACAGGGTGGCCAATAAATTAAAAAATATTTTGTTAAAAAAACATTATCGGAAAACTTGTTTGTAATTCTTCCGATCACGCTCGAGTGCCCTTAAAGTAATATAGTTACACTGACAAATATAAAATATATATATTCTAACATTATACTCAATTCAATTTGAACATTTCTTTTACTTCTTTCGGAAGGTCTTGTTTTGAATTTGATTTTTTGGAAGCCATACGCAGATATGTCACGAAGGGATCTGATGTGACCAAAAACCGTTTGAAAACATCTGTTAAATTGGCCACCCTTGAGCATCTTCGGATTTAAGAAATTCGTGTGCGCGTGCGTGCGCGGGTGTGTGTGTGTGTGTGTGTGTGTGTGTGTGTGTGTGTGTGTGCGCGCGCGCATGCGTGTGTGGCACTTATAAGTTTATGTGGATATAATACCTGTAGGACATATGCAATGCCGAACCCGCAACCGTGGGCCCCCTACGCCGGAGCGGGAATTTCGTAAAAGAAATTCGTAACACTTAATCCGTGCATGTAAAGGCGAAATTCCATATTTCAAGTTTTTTATGTTACTTGCATTGTTACGTATTTGAACAAATTCTAAATTATTCATGTCTTTCGGTCCAGCATTACATAAGTAACATCTCAAAACATCAAAAAACATAGCATAAAATAATTTACATTCAGAAATGTTATATGAGGTGGAAACTCTTGTAATATTTTCTTCGACATTATCACTAAGTATATTGTTTTTCGTCAGTTAATTACATATTTTATTCCTTAAAACGATCTGTGCTCTGTATATTTTAATCTATTTCAAACAACTTTAGAGTAGCTTTTGCGAAAACAATTTAAAATATTGTAATTAGATTATTGATGTACGCTGGTTTACGTATATATAATCATAACATACATAATTATAATAAAAATTAAACTATTAAAAATTGTAATTTTTTTAAAAACATTATTAAACCTTTAACTAATTTTGTAATTATGATTTTAAAAGTTTACTAAATTATTCTTGATTAATTACGGAACTGTTTAATTTTGATCTAATTGACCAAAGCACATCAATCATTTGAGGACTTTTATTAAAATTTACACATTTTTAATTTAATACATACATAATAATGTAATAGACAATATATGATTCCATTGGTTAGTATTTCAGAACAAGTTTCAGATTTCACACTGAAATCTCCTCTTAAACCTTTGTATTATGATTAGTAACGTGGATTTTTTGCATTACATTTTATTGTACCGGTTTTTGAGTTCGCTGATTATCAATCTCTAGTCCAAATTTCAAAACTCAAAATAGTAGATTAAATGTGGCGGACATATTTAACAAAATGTATGAACTTACAAATTTGTAAGATGTTAAAAACTATAGAAGAAAGGGTATATTGTAAGTAAATGATTCATTATGACATTAGGAATATTACCGAACTGGCTTTGTTATCTACTACAGCATTAATGGTTTTGGTATCAAACATCGAAAAAAAGATTTCGTTGTGGATGGTTATGATTTTCTCATTCACGGTGACAGTTGTTGGGATTAAATTGTCTATTTCTTCTTGCAGACGTTGATACTCTATTTTAATTGAGTCAGTGGTTTCTTTTTCCTACGAAATTCGCACCGGTCTACACTAACTGAAGTAAATAAAAGATAACTACATTCGTACATATTCAAATTGATTTCTCAAATAGATAAAAACAAAATTATATAAAAACAGTAACTTTTTTATTGATAATTAAGTCTATCTACAATTTAATTACTGTATTAATTCAATGTCAAAGTGACAATTTTCGTAGATTTTGAATACTAATTCCAATAAAATATTACCGTGTAGAAGAGCAGGTCGTATTTTGCCATATTATAGATCCATCGCTTTTCGATATTATTCTTAATGGTACTAAGGCTGTTATTATAACAGAAGAATCAGAAACTGAAGGATCTTGAAACAGTTGCTTATGTTCAGAGTGTCCTGAACTTCCATCAAATCCGATTTTGTAAATAACAATTAATTGAACTGGAATTTCTTGTTCATTTAAGCAGAGTCCACTGTTTGTATGATTTAGGAGATTTTGAATGCTAACAAAACCCGTCTGTTCCGTAATAATTATATCGTCTGGATAACAATGAAGTTTTGCCTTTTGCACCTTTTTATAGCTGGGAATAAATTTACCTTCTAGAATATTAAGAAAACACATTATATAGTATATGTGTACACATTTTCAACCAACTTATCATAATATAATGTTTTATATATACCAAATTGCGAAGATACTTTCCGCAAATTATTATAATGACATGTTGTCAGTCCGCAGTCAGCTATGAGTGCTAAAGCTTGATCATCGCTAAGTTGCATTGGTGAAGCTTTAGCATTTTCATAAGCTGCTACGATTTTTGCTGAACGTGACGGTGACTTCGAATCTTCTGTAAGTAATGTTGCACCTTCGCTATTACCGTCTTTCCTGAATGAAGAAGCAGTAGCAAATAAAAGTGATGCGGTCTCTTCTTTTCGTAGAGCATTTGTCCTACGACTTTTTTGCGAATCACTCAAAGAGTCGAAATTGACGCGGTTTTTACCCCTAACAGAATTACTGACTGAAGTAGAAGTTACCTTATCGGTACTCATAATTTGTTTGGGATCATGATGAGTACTACCATTAATAATATTTTTTGGCTGATTAAAATATAGCGGTTCGTCAAGCCAATTCTTAAATCGCTTTTCCATATACAACATACTCCTGCTGCACAGCCTCCATCTCAATTTCCAGTTCTCCACAAATATCTTAATACTTTTTTCTGGGCATATTGGTTTCCATTTACAAACAGGTATTTTTCTATTTCGGTAATTTTTTCGTTATCTCTCTTCGTTTTGGATGTCAAAAATGTTTTAATCAAATATCGTCTACTGTAGTCTAAATGAAATTAAATTGCACTTCATTACTCTAAATGTTCTATTTGTTACAATAAGCAACAAAAAATCATTATATATATATATAGAATGCATAAAAGTTAACATATGAGTAGTGATATTTAAAGGGGGCTTGACGGGCATCAAGATAATGGTACAAGTTTTTTGAAAAAAATAAAATTTAACCTTTAAATTTAAGGTGAAAATGCTAATTTCAGCATATTCCAAAAACGAGTTTTTGAATTTTTCTTCCTAGTTTAAAAAGAAAGCTTAACTACTTTTCTGTAAGATATGTGAATGTCCGAGTGGAACACTTCAGAGATTTTGAGAACATAACCCTTTACTGTCTAAAAATCGATTAATCGGCTATTTTCTCATAATCTATGAATGCCCCACTCTTATTTTCACACACTTGTAGAAAAGTAGTCGAGCTTTCTTTTTAAACTATTAAAAAAAAATCAAAATGAGATATACTGAAATTAGTACTTAACATTGAATTTCTTGGTCAAATTTTATTTTTTCAAAAATTTTTATCACATGAAGTCCGTGAAAATCCCTTTAAAAATCACTACTCATTTGGAGCATTCCATGACAAGTGGACCACTTTTCGAAAAATATTTCTTTATTTTATTTGCACCAAATGTTTAGTAAAAAGTCAGAAAAATATAATAATTTGGACAATATAGGATACGAAAATATTGAAGGATTACCAAGTTATCCTTTATTCGATAATATCTCTGCATTTAAACATGGGCGGTATTTTCGTCTTTTTAAGTCAAATTAAGATCTTATGAAAAATTTGCTCCCTACATGTTTTGTGTAGTTTTTTGATGAGCTTTAAGACAAAAATATATATTTTCGATTTTAATAATACCATCGACCTAAAAAAACTGTGTTAAAGCTTTCAAATTGAATTTTGCAAAAGATGGGGTATTTTTAAAATTCACAAAAATACTATTTTTTATTACAGAGATTTTATTAATATATTGAAAAAAGTGGCAACTGAAGAAGGTATATCCGAAAAGGTACATTTAAGCTTTAAAAAAATTTGTTCACATATACCCTCTTCAGATTCTAATTTTGTCGATATATCAACATCTTTGTAATAAAAAATAGTATTTTTGTGGACTTTTTCAGATTTTTAAAAATACCCCATTTTTTGAAAAATCCACTTTGAAAGTTTTAACATAGTTTTTTAGGTCGATGGTATTAATGAAATTGAAATTACATATTTTTATCATAACTCAGGAAAGAAGAGGAGAAAGAGGAACGTCCCGTACCTCCAGCTGCAGAACACCGGCGGCAACCCCAGTCGGAAGACCAGGACTGGGTTACGGTGGTCAGAAACGGCCTAAAGAAGAAGGCGAAGCAGCAGCAACAACAACCGCACCAGCATCAGCAGCAACAACATCCGCAGCAGCATCAACAGCAACAACGACGGCAGCAGCAGCAGCAGCAGGGAACGGATGTCGGCAAGCGACACAAGGGGAAGCCGGAATCAAAAGCCGGCCTCCGACCCTTCCGCCCCGATGCCATCAAGATCAAGGCAGCGAACGGTGCGTTATATGTCGACATCCTGAAGACCATAAAAGCTGCGCCAGAACTGCGAAAGTTAGGAGAAAGGGTGACCGCCATCAGGCGGACGAAAGCAGGCGAACTGCTCATAGAGCTTGCAACGCGTGGCGTGTGCACCCAAGAGCTCCAAGCAGCGGCCACGTCCATCCTAAAAGGGACATGTGTCTTACAGGCACTGTCCCATAAGGAAGTCATCACCATCAAGGACATGGACGAGGCCACAACTCGGGCGGAGGTGGCACAGGCCATCATTGAGATGACTTTACCGGAAGCAGTGACCCCTGAGAATATCAAGCTCAGGGGAGCGTATAGCGGAACCCAGGCGGCCAATATCTTGCTTCCCGTCGCAGTAGCAAACACACTGCTGCAAAAGGGGAAGCTTAAAATTGGCTGGGATAATTGCCGGGTTCGACTGCGCGAAGGACCCTCGCGCTGTTACAGGTGCCACGAGAGCGGACATTTGGCAAGGGGTTGTAAGAGCGCGGTCGATCGCTCGGCGCAGTGCTTCCGGTGTTGCAGGGAGGGCCACAAGATTGAGGACTGCGTAGCCAAACATCGTGCAACGCAGGAGGTTGGAGCACAGACCAACAGTGGCTAAGGTGCTCCAAATAAACCTCAATCACTGTGCGGTGGCCCAGGACCTGCTGTTCCAACTGGTCAAGGATGAGAAGGCCGTCATCAGCGAGGCTTACCGTGATCTTTGTAAACCGAGCTGGGTGAAGGATTCCACCAGCAAGGCGGCCATCTGGGTGTGTGGGAATCTCCACATATCCAATAAGATGTCCGACCCCCTGCCCAACTTCACCTGGGTGGAGGTGGCTGGTATAAGACTATACAGTTGCTACTTCCCTCCCAGTCTTACCATCGACGAGTTCCAAGGATCCCTGGAGGCCATCGTCGCCAGTGCAAGAACCTCCCGACTACCATTAGTGATCGGGGGGGACTTCAATGCATGGGCGACGGAATGGGGTAGCGCGAAGACCAACCATCGAGGATATGCCCTCATTGAGGCCTTGTCGTTACTGGAGTTGGAGATTGCTAACACGGGGGAAAGCCGACCTACTCCAAGGCCGGCAAGTCCTCCGTAGTCGACCTGACCTTCGTCGACCAAAAATTGACGGGGGAAGGGTTGGGCTGGAAAGTTACCGACCGATACACGGGCAGTGACCATCAAGCCTTTGGTGTACCCGCTCCAAATGACCGGCAGAGCAGCAGGAAAGGTGCAGAGCGCAAGCAAAGAGAGATGGGCACCAGCCGCCTTCGATCGGGAAATGTTCCTCTACAGCTTGGAACAGACGGAGGTGGAGGGAACAGCAGAGGAGAGAGCCCGATGCCTCTCCCGAGCCATAACAGCGGCTTGCGCTGCCTCCATGGCCGTGAAGTCAAATCCTCGCGGCCGACCCCCAGTTTACTGGTGGAACGAGGATATCGCAGAGATCCGTAGAGAGTGCCTTCGGGCTCGAAGGCTGCACCAGAGAGCAATTCATAAGCCCCGGTACTACCAACCGGCCGTGGACTATGAAAGAAAGAGAAAGAGGCTCAAGATTGCCATCAAGGCCGCGAAAAGAAAGTGCTGGCAGGACTTTTGTGAGGAGGTGGACCGCGATTCCTGGGGGCGACCGTATAAAACGGCCATGAACAAGATCAAGCCCAGGGGACCCAACGCACCATCTTGTCCATCCTTCCTTGGCAAAGTCGTCGGCCATTTATTCCCAGAACAGCGGGAACGGCCGATTGGCACTGGCCTGATGGCAATTGCTGGTGCAGCCGATCCGCCAGATGTTACCGAAGCCGAAGTAAAGATGGCTGCTAAGAAGATCTCCACCCGTAAGGCCCCAGGAATGGATGGTGTACCTGGAATGGCAGTGAAGATTGCAGCGCTGAATGTACCAACCATCTTCACATTGACATTCAGTGCTTGCCTGAAGGAAGGATGCTTCCCGGCGCAGTGGAAGGAACAGAGGTTGCTGCTGCTGTCTAAGGGAAACAAACCCCCGGACGACCCATCCTCATTCCGACCGCTCTGCATGCTTGACATCTCCGGGAAGCTATATGAGCGGGTTGTCTGTGCCAGACCTCAAGCAGCCATCGAAAATGCCGGAGGTCTTTCCGAAAACCAGTTCGGATTTCGGAAGGGGCGCTCAACCATCGTTGCAATCGGCCGAGTGAAAGCAATAGCCACGGATGCCATCAGTGGCAGCCGAAACACCAGGTGCATGTGTGCCATCATTGCCCTGGATATCCGGAACGCATTCAATTCGGCCAGGTGGGATTGCATCATGCAGGCACTCGAAGATCTGAAGGTGCCTCACTACCTAAGAGAAGCCATCTCAAGCTACCTAACAGAACGAACCCTGTATTATGACACCGATGATGGCAGGCACTCCTACAACATCACGGGAGGCGTGCCACAGGGTTCGGTTCTGGGACCCTTGCTCTGGAACGTCTTATATTGCGGACTGCTCAGGCAATCCCTTCCAGACGGGGTGTCCATGGTAGCTTTCGCAGACGACCTTGCACTAATCGTCGTCGCGAAGACCATCGACGAGGTGCAATTTAGCGGAGATGAAGCTATCGAGGTAGTAGCTAGGTGGTTGAGCAACCATGGGTTAGATCTGGCGGCTGAGAAGACGGAGGCGGTGTTCATCTCTCGAACAAAGAAAAGGGTATACGCCACCTTCACGGTGGAAGATACGCAGATCAGGACGGTGGACACTATTAGATATCTTGGAGTCACTCTACATGCGCGGCTGTTGTTCAAACAACACCTGATGAACGCAGGCGCAAATGCTTCCAAAGTGGCTCGTACGCTCTCCAGCATCATGCCCAATATGGGGGGGGGGGCTGAAACAGCCGCGACGGTTCCTCCTTTCATCGGTAGTAAGCTCCGTTATTCTTTACGGGGCACTGATCTGGGCTGATGCCATGAACATGAGCTACGGAGCCACCTGTCGGCGGGCTTATAGAACAGCCGTCCTAAGAGTGGCCCGCGCCTACCGTTCTGTA
The DNA here is from genome assembly GCA_030407085.1 of Trichopria drosophilae. NCBI lineage: Eukaryota > Metazoa > Arthropoda > Insecta > Hymenoptera > Diapriidae > Trichopria > Trichopria drosophilae. Next base: position 139,651,474 of record CM059582.1, read on the forward strand.
TCGGACATCGCTCTCTCGGTGGTCGCGGGACTCCCTCCCATAGACCTTCTTGCTATGGAGAGGGCAGCAGTACACCGCGAAGGCAGGTGTCTAAGGCAGGACATCGCCGACCAGGAGCCGAACCACGAGAAATGGTCCATGAGGACCATAGAAGAGTGGCAAAAAAGATGGGATTCAGCGGATTCGGGACGGTGGACCCACTGCGTTATCCCAGATGTAGCAAAGTGGACGGGCAGACAACACGGATGCACCACGTTTCATCTTACCCAGGTGCTCACCGGGCACGGCTGCTTTCGCAGCTACTTACATCGTTTCCGCATTTATCAAAGCGCGGAGTGCTCGGCATGCCCTGGTGTCGACGAAGATGTGGCCCATGTCCTCTTCCACTGCCCGAGATTTGCAGCGTTACGAGAACAGTTCCGGATCTCGGGAGGAGGACCACTAACACCTGAGGGCATTGGGGAATGTCTGCTCGCCTCACAGAAGGGATGGGACGCGGTGGTCATCATCGCCACCTCCATCATCGATAGGCTGAATGCCATCAGAAAAGAAGAAGACGGAAGAGGCAACAACATCGCCCAGACTTGAAGAGCCAAAACATTGGCGGAGGATCTACTGAGGCATAGACTGCCCCCCTCGAAGTAATGCCTTCCGGCGGTTTCCGAGGGGGGAATCACAGTCTGAGCGGAGGTGGTTTTAGGGGGTGGGAGCCCCGCATTCCTGCTGGCACCGGCCGGCAGGGATGGCTGGTAGAGCTTTCCATCGTCGCTTCGGAAAAAAAAAACACACACATACACACACACACGCGCACACACACACGCACACACATAAATATGTAATATTTAATTTAAACTGAAATTTAAGACATTGAGAACGGAAAATTTAACAAACAACATATCAACTTGAAGATGACTTTATATTTATTTTTTATTTTTTGAAACAATTGCAAATGTTCCAGCACGTCACTGACATCTGCTTATAAATGTATTAAACATCTGATCAATATCGAGGGTTTTGACAATATCTTTATATATATGTAGAATAGATAAATTATTTAATTTTTCTTGACCCATAGTAGATCTTAAAAAACTTTTTAATCTGCGAAGTGCAGAAAACGACCTTTCATTTGTGCACGATGACCCAGGTACAGTTAATAATATTCTTATTAGTCTTGTATATTCATCTAACATTTCACGAAAAGCTTTCTTATTTCTTAGCATATTAACTACATCCCTTAAATTTGTAATAATTCGATTCTCCGACTTTGCTATATCTAAAAATATATCTCGTTGCAATAATAATCTTTTATCATCAAAATCCTTATAAAATTTGGTGATTTCGGTTACATTTACATTTTCACTGCCTGTTATAAAATGTTTAAATTTGTTCAATAATTTCATAGTTTCGGTGTCAAACCTCATTTCTAAGGATGTCACGGTTTTATCGAATATTTCGTAATACATTTTTCTGTAGAAGTCTTCAGCCGTTTCGAAAACATGAGACTCACTTGCAACGCTTGATTCCAAGCGTTACGGTATTTTTCTTTAGCGTTTAATTCTAGGCTCCTCAATGTTGAGCGATTTAGCACCTTCTACAGATTTTTCCCAAATCGATACAAATTTGTCATTTCGTAAAAGTTGCAGACTCTTTATCACGATTCCAACCTTTTCGTGTAATTCAATTACACTTAATTCTGATTGTTGAAGCTGAACATTCAAAATTTCAATTTGATAAAAAATTTCAATTAAAGTCGTAAAGAGAAAATAAAACTCGAATGACTCCAAGCTTTTCAAAAATCCATTGGCTTTTGCAGCCACTGATGAATCAACATTGGGATCAGTTCTCTTTTCTTCAAAAAACTGTAGAGCACTTGTGTAATTTTGGATATCATACAATCTTTTCAAAGAAGTTATTCTTACAGTCCACCTAAATCGCTAATAATGATGTAATTAAATGCTGATTTATGCATAAACTAAAATGGAATTTACATCCTTATATACATGTATGTCGAGTAGTCGTCTCAGAGCTGCATTTTCGTAACGGAGCATTCTAAGATAAATGTGGATATCATAATAAATTTTTATATTTTATTATTACTAGCAGAAATTAATTATAATACATAATAAAAAAGTGAAGACGACAAGCATGGATCTGATATTATTAGGGAAAATGAAGCGTGGTGAAGATTGTCTTGAATATTACTTGAATATTATTATTAAGCAAAACCAATGCAACTATAATATTGTAGGGTCGTTAGAAAAAAAACAACCCACGTCGCAATATAGAAATGGTTTATTGTTTTTACAACTCGTATATATGTAGCGAGCGGCGCGAGCGCTCGAGGCAGACTGACTCTCGATACACTTTGTGCGCTACATGTTGACACCGTGTGGCGCCATCTTTCGAGTACAATTTAAACGCGAACGCATTAACTATTTTAATGATATAAAAACGCTTTACACTAAGGTACAAAAATATGCAATCCCAAACTCGGCTATCCTGATAACATCTGCCCGCAGATGTTGTCGATATTCTATAATCTTCTTATTGATCTTCAACGGGGTTGGTCCACATCTTCATGCTGTCACTAGCTGTTGACGTAGATTTTGGGCCTTCACACATGCCAATCTTTTCCACGACGTACCGACCGTTTCTTAAAACCTTGACCACCTTATAAGGTCCTAAATACTTGGCGTAGAACTTAAGATCCGGTCCTCCTTGTTTTCGCTCTATAGTGACAATGTCCCCTTCGTTGTAGTCGTGTGGTGCTCTTCGTTTCCGATCATAGCTGAGTTTATTTTGCATCTGTAATTTTGAAATCTCCTGATGAGCTTGATCTCGAATCTCACAATGTTTTCTTAGAAAATCTGTGATAATCTCCTCTTCCAACTGTTCTCGTATCTTTAAGTCATCCTTTTGCCTCATCTGAACTCCAAATTGCACGTAGAACGGAGAGAATCCCGTACTCCGACTTGGTGCATGGTTCAAATATTGCTGCGCCTTTCCGACGAACTTGTGCCACTGGTCTGGATGAGGCGACGATAATTTAGTCAGTAAAGGAATGAGCGCTCTGTTGACTCGTTCAACTTGCCCATTTGCCCTAGGCACACCTGTCGTCGTCAGGTGATGCTCAATGTTTTCCCTCTTACAATATTCCTTAAAATCCCCGGAGGTAAAAGCTGCTCCTCGGTCGGATATTAATCTTTTCGGATTTCCAAATACAAGTGATTGCTTTTCCAATCGATCAAGTGCCTCCGCAGTAGTTGTGCTCCTCGTTGCATAATGCCAAACAAATTTGGTAAAGGCGTCTATGACTACAAATATGTGCCTGTACCTTTTCTTCGTCGAGGGCATCGGCCCTAAGTAGTCAATGTGGTAAGTATCCAAAGGTAATTCTTTCTCGATAAGATGGAGAAAACCATCCTTCTTTCCTGTTCTCTTTTCCGCTACTATGCATCGTATGCAGTTTCGGATTACCTTATCTACCTGAGATTGCATACCTGGAAACCAGTAATCGTCCTGAATAAGTTTCATCGTCTTAGCGGTGGCGAAATGTCCGCCTTCGTGGATTTGTCGTATTAGTGGTATTTGCATGCTACGTGGTATAATAACTAAGCTTTCTCCATTTATGTTTTTTCGCAGCAGTCCGTTTAACATATGGTATCCATCAATTTCGTTTCCGTTTGCCTTCTAGCGGAGTTTCATTAATTCCTCATCTTGCTCTTGGCTGGCTCGTAGCTTCTCCAAGATTCCCGACTCACATTCGCTTATTACCATTGCAGCTGATAGAGGATACCGGCTCAGTGCATCCACGTGGCGCATGCTGTTTCCTGGTCGGTGGACAAGAGTATATCGGAACTCTTCGAGTGATACGTCCATCTTGCCACTTCAGCGGATATGTCTTTCTTTTTAATGGTCTGCGTGAACGCTTTGCAGTCCGTCACGATCCTGAACTGAATTCCAAGTAGGTTCTAAACTTCTTAAGTGCCTTGATCACAGCTAAAACCTCCAGCTTATAGCTGTCATATCTTGATTCAGCTGGAGTCTTACCACTTGAATAATAAATAGGATGCATCATCTGATCTTCGTCGCTGCGCTGTAGTAGGATTGCTCCAAAACCTAGAGCGGATGCATCAGTGTGAAGCTCTGTATACAACGTGGACTTGTATAAGTGAAGAATCGGTTTCTTACTCAATGCAACTTTAAGCACATCAAAGGCCCTTTTTTGTTCGTCTTCAAAATAAAATTCTGCGCCGCCGCGCAGCAGATCGGATAGTGGACGAGCTACCAAAGAATACCCCGGGATAAATTTCCTGAAGTAGCCAGTTAATCCGAGAAAACTCTGCAAGGCTTTCGCATTTTTTGGCTCAGGGAAATGCTTAACAGCATCAGTTTTTTCTTCGCCAGGAGAGATTCTTCCTCGTTCCACTACATATCCTAAGTAGACCACTTTCTCTTGTAAAATTTGACACATCCGCCAATTAAATAACAGACCGTGTTCACTCGCGACTTTTAAGGTTACACGCAATTTCCGTAACCCTTCGTCGATATCACTCGATGCGATAACAATGTCATCCATATAAATAATTACGGTTTGGTCAGTTATTAAATCTCGAAATACGGCGTGAATAAACTTGACGAAATATGCGGGTGAATTACAATAATCGAACGGAACTTTCGTGAATTCGAAATGACCGCCAGGTACACTGAAAGCTGTGTACTTTCGACTCGTTTCCTCTATGGGTACGTGAAAAAACCCATTGCGCAAATCTAATGTCGTATATCTTGTCGCGCCCTGCAACTGATCAAGTTGCTCCTCAATGACGGGTTGAGGGTAACGAACTTTTACCGCCTTATCATTTAATTTTCGATAGTCCACACAGATTCGCGGGGTGCAATCCTTTTTCCTGGCCAAAACTATTGGACAACCATAGTCTGAATTAGAAGGTTGTATGATGTCAGCTTCGCACCATTCGCGAATCTGCGCGTCTACTTCTTTCTTCTCGCTATCCGCTAATCTTCGCGCGCGTTGATATATGGGAACATCATCCGTTAGCACGACACGCATCTCAACACCGACATCTTTTACCTTTTCCGGATAGTAATTTTCTATAATTTCTATAACCTCATTTTTAACGCTTTCGTCTTTTAGATGTGACAAGTCAATATCATTTTGCTCTATTCATAAATTTTGAATACTTCCGGTACACGCTCAGTATCTTCTTTAACTTTCGAAATTCTTACGACGCCTCTGTTTATATTGACCTCAACAACATTCAAAAAATCAGTTCCTAGTAACAAACCGTTCTGAATTACGTCATCCGAAACCACGTGAAATTTAATCGGATATGTTTCATCGTCGATAGAAACGTTAACACGTAAACTGCCTAATGTCTCGAATTTTCTCGAACCGGCGCCAAAACATTCAATACGACACTTAGTAAGAGCGGGTGAACCAATTTCTCGATATTGTTTTTCGCGGATCAACGTTATGTCGCTCCCGGAGTCTACTAGTGCAACAATCTTAATGCCATTAATAAATATATTTTTTTCGCATTTTTTCGATACACCGCGCACGATCTTAGGAGTCTCTAGATTATTAACGTTGGAGGAGCAATGAGCGGCAATGTGACCAAATTCTCCGCACTTAAAACATTTCTTACCTTGTGCTCTTTTCGTACACTCTTTTGATCGATGACCCACTTCTCCACAGTTGTAACACCGGTCAGCCTTCTTATCACTATTTTTCACGTCACGATGTTAAAATATTTTCTTCGAAGTATCTTCCCGCTGTACTTTCTGTGACCTTAGACCATCGAAAAACTGTCGCTTCATCTTCTCGTAGGACTGTAAACGTTCCTTGAACTCGTTATACGTCGTAGCACCATAAAGTATCGCTTTATTAGCGGTTTCATCTGGAATTCCACTGATAATATAATCTATCAATGCCTTGTCTTCAATTGCGCCTCGGGCAGCTATCTCTCTCATCGATAGAGCGTACTCGCGAATGCCTTCGCCTTTTCTCATTGTTCGTGCAGTCAGTTGTTGATGAAGGTCAGCGCTGTTCACCTTCCATGAAAATTCGAGCTCTAAACATTGGCGTAGTTGATCCCATGATCTAATCGCTTTTTCTCCTTGAATAAAGGTTTTTGCAAGACCTTTCAGCGACTTTTTGGCGAATATTAACATCTGAAGATCATCCCAATTAAATAACACGGCCGCCTCTTCAAAGTCGGAGAGCCATCTCTCGAAAGGAAAATCATCGTCACCCGTAAAAGAACGGATAGAGTCTTCTACGTCCTTGTAGCTGAGGACGAATTTCACCTCGCCTCCGTTTCTCTCTTTTCCAACTCTTTCGTTCTACCAGTAACCATGGGTTACCACATGTTAATACCCCAGAAAATTCTCTTCTACTGATAAATCGCTTAATACACATCGTACTACCACTGAAAGTTGTTCGAGTTTAGCTTTATCAGAATTTTCATCTACCATTATCGAAAAATATTCAGCGTCCTTTATATTTTTAAGAAAGATGACTTTAACGTTTTCCGCCATTATATTCAGATCTCTTCAATCACTCGATGATGAACGTATTTATCACCTAAATATTACAAATTCAATGTATATGACAGTTATTAGTTATACACTCCCCGGCAATCACTTTTGCCATGCCAAAGACGAAATTTATTAAACTTCAAAGTTTAATATCTTTGCGAAAAATTATCGTAGCTTAAAAAAATCGAACGGCATTTCAAAGGTGATTGCAATAGCTTTCATTTGAGAAGAGAAAAAAATCGAAAAGACGCAAAATTCAGATTTTTATCGATAAAAAACCAACAAGAAAAAATACGATATTTTTTAGCATTAGTTAATTGTTGCCAATTTGAAACGAATAATAGTAGGGTAATGAAACTAACGGGGTTTTAAAGGTATGGTTTTTACCTTTAAAATGATCGCTCGTCCATTTTTGTGCGACCTTTCTGACCGGAGTTATGACTATTTTTATAAAAAAACATGATTTTTTTTATTTTCTTATTATCTCAAAAACTAAGAGAGAGAAAAAATATTACCTACAAAAAATACTCGTTTTAGGTAGAAAATACCAAAATAAATTCAAAATTTTAAAAATCAAAATAATTTTTTTCTTCATTTTTTGTAGGGAGAAATTTTTTTTTATTTCTCATTATATATAATATAGTTGTTTATTCAAAGTTATGTATACGAACAAAACGTAGCGTTACTTTTACAAATGTACACATCAATATTTTGATGATAAGGAAATATTTTTCTACATTATTGGGCACTACGAAATGTTTTGTAAAATTATTATTTTTATTCATTATATTTGATTTATGTATTACATAATAAATTCTTTCAAGAAACAACAAAAATCTTTATTTCTTAATTGTAGAATTTTTATTTTATAACGTACACAGAAGACATACATATGACATAATATTTCATGTTACAATAAATTTCTCAAAATTATAATACATACATAGATGACACAATGTAATAACATCAACAAATTTTAACTTATAATACAGGTTATACTTTTTTTCATTGAAGTGACCTCCTTTGCTTCTTATCACGGGTTTGCATAACAGTGGCATTCTTGAGACAAGCTTATTCAAAATATCTTCTTTCAAATTGTTCCATTCTTGTTGTAAGACATTCCATAAATCAGATTTTGATTTGGAACGAATTTTTCTTACTGCACGATCAAGCTCGCATGTATAACATTGAATAAAGAACTATGTTAACAATAACTGTATTATAAAATGAGTAATTACAAAAAAAATTATACCTAAAAAAATAAAAAAACAAATTTTTTGATTTTTAAATTTTGACTTTATTTTGGTATTTGCTACCTAAAAACGAGTATTTTTTGTATGTAATATTTTTTGCTATCTCTCTTAGTTTTTGAGATAATAAGAAAATAAAAAAAATCATGTTTTTTTATAACAATAGTCATAACTCCGGTCAGGAAGGTCGCACAAAAATGGACGAGCGATCATTTTAAAGGTAAAAACAATACCTTTAAAACCCCGTTAGTTCTATTACCCTACTATTATTCGTTTTAAATTGGCAAACAACTAACTAAAGATAAAAAATATCGTATTTTTTCTTGTTGATTTTTTATCGATAAAAATCTGAATTTCGCGTCTTTTCGATTTTTTTCTCTGCTCAAATGAAAGCTATTGCATTAACCTTTGAAATGCCGATCGATTTTTTACGCTACGATAATTTTTCGGAAAGATATTAAACTTTGAAATTTAAAAAATTTCGTCTTTGGCATGGCAAAAGTGATGGCCGGGGAGTGTATATATTAGGAAGTTACTATCTTTGATTTAGTGAAAAAAATTTAGTCTCGTTGACAATTTTTTTTTTGTAATAGACTTAGACTTTCAAATAATTTAATTATCATGTAATAATAATATATGCACAACAACAATAATATAATATGCAAGTTACCTTGTCGATGAAGCCACTGACGGAGAGAAAGAGGGCCGTTACGATATTTGTATGGACGCGATTAATAAAGTAAATTCAAAGAAGATACTAAGGACGCGATGCGCGCTTTTTCCGGCCGCAATGGGGCGCATGCGCTCCAAATTCAAATGAGGGGCGGGCTGTCAAACTGAAATCGAGCAAATTACATTCAAATGTTTGACAGTTCCCGTCCCAATTCTTAAGAAAACAGGAACTCGGCGACATGACTGGACATAGGGATACTTACCGAGGTATTATAAGACCTGGTAAGTATCCCTCACACTCTCTCTTCTCCTGGACTTCCTTCTGGTAGACAACTCGCTGCCTCAATTACGGAGACCCTTGCTGCTCCGGATAAAAAGTGGGCCCACACCTCTACAGCCAGCAATAAATTCAAGAGTACCAATGGAGGCGGCGAGGACAACAAATTAACCAGGAGGATCAATTAAAGATTAACCACGGAACTCCGTTCGTCCCAGGACATACAGGGCTGCTGGTCCTCTCCCTCGTGGTCACGAAGGGAGTTCGACATCCATCTTGGGTTCACCAGGTAACAGCAGCCGAATCCATAATCGAGACGGATGGACAACCCGAACAGAACAAGAGGACAGAAGGACACCGTACGGAGAACGAAGAATTTTTACGTAAGCCTCTTTCTCTTCCGTCCGTTATAAAATGAGATTATGAATATGTATATGTGATTGTTGTTGTGTAATATTGCCAAATACTGATGTGTATTAATGTATGTATGTATGTTTGTATGTGTGAGTGTGTGCATTGAATGTGTGTCCGCGTTAATGTCTAATTTTTTTCACCCGCGTAAGTTATTTCGTTGACGATATGACTGATTTTTTATATATATTGACTCACACGACTTACCAACGACTCAATAATGTTTTTTAATTATGACTCTTATTTCGTTTTATATATACGCTTCGACTTCCAGTATGTTTGTATGAGTGTGATTAATTGTTTTTAATGACGAGTTCGATTATTTGTGAGATTCAAAGTGTTAAATATATTTTAACTGAATAATGACGATAAATAATCAAGACTTAATTTATTTCGGCACCAGCGATTCCTATCTATTATTTTAATCATGATAATGACTATAATTGACTATTTAATTTTATATGTTTGGAAGATTCTTCAAAGATTTTATATACACGACTCCGAATCGTTTCAGTGTGTTTCGTTCAAAATATAGTAAATTTTATAATTTTTTACAGTTCTTTTTATTAATCTGGAATTTATTTCGTATTTTGTTTAATTTATTCATTCTGCCCAAAATACGTAAAGATCGGTGTTGTAATCCTTACGGAATAAATGGACTTATTGGAAAAGGGCTAAGAACTACTGTCTCTAAAAGGATGAGATAAAGCTTTCCTGATTGGCCTCTCGATTGTATAATTTGTTCCAGCTGTATATTTTTAAATAAATAGATAATTATAAACTTATTGTAAAAATAAACACAAGTAATATTGATTTTGCTACTATAAGTAAGTTGATAAATAATAAAACTAAAATTGTCTCGGCTAATTCTGATCCTACTGAAAATGAATCAAATATTATGAATATGAGCATAGATAGCGTTACAAATGAATTCACAAGAAAATTGAGTAATGATGATTTGCAATATATATTGAAAGAATAGTTTTCGATTTTGACAATAGATCCTACTTTATGGAGCATAAGAAAAATTGCATAAGAATTTAAGTGTTCCAGGCGAATGGCCAAATAAGCAAAAGAATTGCGAGAATCAAACGGCATTTTAGTAAGTGCTGAAAAAAAGAGTGGGCAGTCATTGCTGGCAAATATTACTGACAAAGTAAATTAATTTTATAACAGTGATGATAACAGTAGAATAATGCCAGGGATGAAGGACGTAATTTCAGTAAAACTTTATGGTGCCAGAAAACTTGTGCAAAAACTATTACTTCTTTTCGATTTGAAAGGTTTGTTTCTTTAATATAATGAAGAAAATAAGGATGTGTCCCTAAGTTTTAGCAAATTTGCCGAACTACGACCGAAACAGTGCATACTTGCTGGTGCTACAGGAACACATCGTGTTCGTGTATGTACGATACATCAAAATTGTGTACTATTGCTACATGTTATTAATGTAAAAGAGTTGACACAATACACGGAAAAGCCAATAATGATATTTTCAATGTAACTTTTTGTACATGGTCATCCACCGATAGGTCTTTTTTGGAAAACAAGTTTTTATCTCAGCAGAATTTGTTCAACATCTGTCCGACAAATTAATGAATGATGAATTAATAAACAACAGGCAGAATACTTTGAAAGTAAGAAAGGAAACTGAACCCTGGTGAAAATTTGAACGTACGGTAAATGTATCGAAAAAGTACGCTTAAATGTAACTTAAGTGTCATAGAAATGTACAGCGTATGTACACAAAGTTGAAAGAAACTGTACAAAAAGTGTGAATTGGACCCTTGGAAGTGTACGTAAATCCCGAATGGGCACAATGTACGGGAAGTGTACCCAAAGAAAATTATGTACTGGGAATGGTACATAAGTGTACAAAATAAAGTGTACGGGAAGAAAGTATAAAGTGAATTAGATGTACGAAAAAAAACAACTACAGTACAGAAAGTGTACATGAATTTCACTTAAAGGTACAGAAAGTGTACGTGCATTTCATTTAGATGTACTGAAAGTGTACACTTAGATGTACAGGAAGAGTACAATCAAAAGTCAATCAGTTTACAGAAAGTGTACATTTCGTGAAAATACGTTTTCATTAGGATGTGGTTATATTAAAAAATTATGTGCACCAGTTGATAAAAATGTAATTTATTAACAGTATACATATCTAAATGAATTTCCAATAAAATTAAACGAGGTCGTTGTATAATAGACCTTAAGTATTTTACAAATAACCAAACTTCTTCTAGGTTAAGACCCAAGTCGAACAAATGACACAGATCGTCTATGACAATAAGGAGATTTTGTGGATCAAATTCACTTTTAATTGCTGCACATTTCTGTTTAATAGCTTCAATTAATTTTTGCACTAAATTATCGCGATTTGTTATATTGAAAGGAGAATCTTGTTTGTCATTATCGTCTCCCAAGTCTTGTACATTTTTCGAGATAACTTTTAATGGTTCAATTATGTGTACCTGAGTATAAGGTTGTAGCCAAGTTTCATTCCAACGTTATGACAATGACCAAATGTTTTGTGGAAAAGCACCAAACAAACCATTCCATTATTTTTTGTATATTGCGCACACACACACACACACACACATATATATATATATGAGACGATCCACGTCAACCGGATCAGTGCTACGGCCAAAATTTGAAGTAACCAAAAAAATCGACTAAGGGCTCATTTTAAAGCTTAAGGCATCTACTTTCGAATGCCGAAGGCGCCTTTGCAGAATTCAATATGGCAGCTCCAATATGGCGCCAGAAAACTGCGAATATCGGTGAAAAAAATTTAAAAACGTATCTAAAATAAAAAATTACTCCATATTTATAGTGCTATATATGTTTTTCGATGTATTTTGACGCACTAAACACGAATCCGGCGTTAGAATTTAGCTACTACCTCTAATTTTTTTTCTAACCTCAAAAAACTGGAAAAAGGGAGTAAAAATGTGTCCCAACCAGCGAAGGTACGATCGAAAGATGACCCACCCACCAAAGACTAAATCGAAGGGTGACCTGGCCAGTAAAGGCAAGATCGAATGGTGACCCGGCCAGCAAATGAAGAGACGAAGGGAGATCCGGCCAATTAAGGCAAGATCGAATGGTGAACCAGCCGGCAAAGGCAAGATCGAATGGTGAACCAGCCAGCAAAGGCAAGATCGAATGGTGAACCAGCCAATTAAGGCAAGATCGAAGGGTGATCCGGCCAATTAAGGCAAGATCGAATGGTGATCCGGCCAATTAAGGCAAGACCGAATGGTGAAGCAGCCGGCAAAGGCAAGATCGAAGGGTGATCCGGCCAATTAAGGCAAGATCGAATGGTGAACCAGCCAGCAAAGGCAAGATCGAATGGTGAACCAGCCAGCAAAGGCAAGATCGAATGGTGAACCAGCCAGCAAAGGCAAGATCGAATGGTGATCCGGCCAATTAAGGCAAGATCGAATGGTGAACCAGCCGGCAAAGGCAAGATCGAATGGTGAACCAGCCAATTAAGGCAAGATCGAATGGTGATCCGGCCAATTAAGGCAAGATCGAATGGTGAACCAGCCGGCAAAGGCAAGATCGAATGGTGAACCAGCCAGCAAAGGCAAGATCGAATGGTGATCCGGCCAATTAAGGCAAGATCGAATGGTGAACCAGCCGGCAAAGGCAAGATCGAATGGTGAACCAGCCGGCAAAGGCAAGATCGAATGGTGAACCAGCCAGCAAAGGCAAGATCGAATGGTGAACCAGCCAGTAAAGGCAAGATCGATTGGTGAACCAGCCGGCAAAGGCAAGATCGAAGGGTGATCCGGCCAATTAAGGCAAGATCGAATGGTGATCCGGCCAATTAAGGCAAGATCGAAGGGTGATCCGGCCAATTAAGGCAAGATGTAAAGTAAGTTATTAATATTGCATAAAATGTCCATTTTTTGCTTTTGAGTACTTTTTAATTTCAAGCTTGTTGCCGGCATTAGGGATAAATGCATGACACGTTTGAATTTTCGGCACTGAAGGTGGGTCAGGGAATCGTTTATTGAGTTTTTGTGTTATTTTTTTATGATCTTCTTTGTTGTAGTGAAAAAACTGTATGTTTTTGAATCTTGACTTTGCCCAAGTGAAGAGTGACAGTGAATTTAAAATGGCGTCATTCGGAGATGCTTGTAAGCTGAAACGAGTCGCTGCACATTTGAAACATGCTCCAAGACCATCACAAGCACATTTACCATGCGCAGTACCGCTGCAGTGCCATTCAGCATCAATATTAAAATCGAGTTTATGATGCATCAAAAAGTTCATTTGAGTTTTGTTCTTAAAATGTTGTTTAGCACCATCGGATGAGTAAAATACTTTTTTAACTTTTGGACATAATGTTTTTATAACTGGTGTTACTTTTTCTTGCATCAAATAAACTGCTGCTGCGTCATGTTTTGTGCTATCGGAGAGTAATATAATGCTGTAATGTTTTATTTCATTTTTAGATCGATAATAAATTACGACAGGAAATACAGTACACTGGTCGTTGTTGTAATGAAAAGCCTGTGCTGCATCCTGTACAACGTAAGCAAAATTTTCAGCGAAATCACAGTATACCAACACTTCATCATCACGTAAATTTTCTTTCTTATTTGAAAAAAATTCAGACTGAGCTGTTGCTATGAAGTGATGAGGGATAAGGTTTTTAAAACGATTGCACAATTCTTCAACAAAATCTTCGGCGGAAAGACATTGTTGCACGAGTCTGCATCGATCTGTGGATTGCCACGTACTGAATATTACCTGCTCTCTGTTGTTTTTTTCCAATAATCGTAAAACAAGATCCGAAAATTCTTCCATTTTAAGACATTTTGGACAATTCAACAAAAAACAGTCAACAGTACTCTTTGTACATAAAATGAAATTTATGCAATCTTTATAATCGTTTAATTGACGTTCAGAATCTTCGGTTAGCATCTTTAAGTTTACAGCATCAATCATTGTTTTAACATTTTGATGTATCGTGCAAACACATACGCTATGTGTTCCTGAACTCCCAGCAACAACACACCATTTAGGGCGCAGTTCAGAAAATTTAGATACACCAATAGTATGCTGTGGGTACTTTTCCTTAAACATTCTGTATAAAATTTTAATGTCATAAAGAAGCAAATGCTTTTGTTGAAGAACTTTTTGACCATCAATTTTTACGGAAATACAATCTTTTTTATTAGGCATTATCCGACTATTATCTTCAGATTCATAAAATTCAATTACTTGAGAGACTATGTTTTCGTCTAAACTTTTACCTTTTTTAACGGGAGGAGTAGCTAATACACCACCTGATTGTTTTAAATCCTTAGATTGAAGTGCGATTCTATAAGAACAACCAAATTCTTCTGCGATTTCACGGACACTCCAACAGTCTGGTGCGATTGTAAGTATAGACTTTCGCATAGGATCATTTTGCGATAAACTATTGAATTTAGTCTTTAATCCATGTAAAAGTTCTTCTAAAGCTTCTGTTCTAGATTTGCAAACCTTCTTCGCGGCAGGTTCGTGTTGGGCTTCAGAATCAGTAACGCTACTATCAAGAGAATTGTTTTCCGTAACATTTTCCAAATTATCAGAATCAGTAACATTACTATACCGAGAGTCGTTTTTTTGTAATTCGTAAAATAGTTTCCTACAATTTTGGCATATTTTTGATTTCGGATGTAGATTTGGAAAAGCTTTCAATACATTTTGAGAGATATTCCTTAAATTTATGCCATTATGACTGTCTACATTTAATGGGTTAACACACCTTTTTGAATGCAACTTTTGTGTTTTGTCTCCATCGTCGCTATTGTTTCCCATACTGAGGAAAAGGACCGTTATTAAATATAAATCGATATTATGAGAACACCCAAGATCTTAGAAAAAAAAACTATCGTAAAGAAGTCGTTACTGGAAATGAACAGCCTGTTAAAACGAATAGATCCAGCTAGCCGAGGCCGCTCTACTCATAGTTTCGCTCGGCACATTTTGCTTGCGAGAAACGAAACAAATATGAAGTTCGTGCAAAATAACTTTTCCGTGTTAGAGATCACGTTTGAGTGACGGGCTCACGGATTTTTTTCTCTTCGGCTTTTTAGTACCAAATACATAGGAAGGCATTAAGATTAAGTTTAAAAATGTAGAAAATTTTCAGGACTGTATAATCAGCGGCTCCGAAAACCCTTAGAACCATATGAATTCTAATTTAAGGATAAACTTCGGTATTTTTTTCCTTGGAAGCGATAGATTTTAGAAGAAAATCACGAAAGGTACTTTTATTCAGAATTTCGAGAAAAATGCGACAGTATTTTTTACATTTCCGAAAATTGAATTTTTCGATTAATCATCCGCCATATTTGAGCCGCCATTTTGAAATTCAAAGATATGATACCGAATTCGTAATCAGCGACATCGAAAACTATTAAACATATTTTGTTCGATTTCTCAGAACCTTTAGCCTAGAATTAGATTGAAAATATTGATTGGTGATTGATTTTTTTGAGGTTAGAAACGGCTGGGACGTGTTACCTTGATTCCGGCGGTTGATTTGGATTCAACCGTTCTATCCTCTTATAAAAGAAGAGAAGGATACGAAAAATTTAGGTTTCTGCTTTTTTTTCGTAAATTTACCCACATTTTTACTCCCTTTTTCCAGTTTTTTGAGGTTAGAAAAAAAATAAGAGGTAATAGCTAAATTCTAACGCCCGATTCGTGTTTAGGGCGTCAAAATACATCGAAAAACATATATAGCACTATAAATATGGAGTAATTTTTTATTTTAGATACGTTTTTAAATTTTTTTCACCGAAATTCGCAGTTTTCTGGCGCCATATTGGAGCTGCCATATTGAATTCTGCAAAGGCGCCTTCGGCATTCGAAAGTAGATGCCTTAAGCTTTAAAATGAGCCCTTAGTCGATTTTTTTGGTTACTTCAAATTTTGTCCGTAGCACTGATCCGGTTGACGTGGATCGTCTCATATATATATATATATATACAGGGTCATCGAAAAGTATCGGACCCCCCTAATGTCTTCAGTTAGAATGCACCTAGGAGAAAATGTCCAATAGCAAAGTTGTATGGTTTCAAGCGGGGAGTAAGATGATGACCTTGACTTTGACCTTGACCATGTCCTTCAAGGTCATTTCAAGGTCAATCTTATTTTTTTAAATAGAACCCCCTACATTTTATTGCATATTCTTATAGCGTATCTCGAGAGCTCTCCAAAACACTATAATAAAATATTTTTTTATTAAGTAATTTTTGAGTTATAAAGGTTTGAAGTTAACAATTTGTTAAGTGGTGTGCGAGTCCGACCAGTTAAGGCAAGAGTGGTGTGCGAGTCCGACCAGTTAAGGCAAGAGTGGTGTGCGAGTCCGACCAGTTAAGGCAAGAGTGGTGTGCGAGTCCGACCAGTTAAGGCAAGAATGGTGTGTGAGTCCGGCCAGTTAAGGCAAATTTAATTCCAATTGGTTAGCTTGGGCAAAATATTTAATTGTACCAAACAATTCACAACAAATGTTCAAATTGTTGCCCTTCAACAGCCTGGCAATGTGCCAATCTGTTATAAACAGCCGAAACCGCATTCCGGTACGTTTCTGGCGGTATTAGTTCTATCTCTCGAGTTATTCTCCCTCTTAAATCATCTTAATCTTGAGGCTTGGTGGCATAAACTTTACTTTTCAAGTAACCCCACAAAAAAAAGTCAAGTGGGGTCAAGTCCGGAGACCGAGGTGGCCACTCAATATGACCCCTTCGCCCTATCCACCTGTCCTGAAAGACCTCATTCAAATATTGACGGACAATGACACCATAATGAGGTGGAGCTCCATCCTGTTGGAAATAAATTTCATCCATATTTCCACCAGCTATGTCTCGAATAGCTGGAACAATTTGTTCGCGAAGCATGACTAGGTATACTTGTGCTGTCAAATTGCCTTCAATGAAGAAAGGGCCAACTGGTCTACCATTAAGAATACCAGCCCATACGTTAACTTTTTGTGGATATTGAGTATGATTGTCTCTTTTCCAGTGAGGATTAACGTCACTCCAGTATCTACAATTGTGTCTATTCACATTTCCAGTCAGTTCAAATGTTGCCTCATCAGAGAAAACAATATTATCAAGTAATAGAGGATCGTCGACAATCATCTCCATCATAAGATCACAAAATTCGATGCGTCTATCAAAATCGTCTTCGGACAACTCTTGGACCAAATGGAGTTTGTATGGATGCCATTTATTCAATTTCAGAATTTTACTGACAGATGCATGACCGATTTCGTGTTCTTGTGCAACGCGATTGATGGAAATATGGGGATCTTCAACGAAAGACTGTAAAACATCTAATGCCTTATCATTATTTGTTGCTGTTTTAGGTCTACCAGATTTTGGGCGGCTTTTAACGCTACCAATGGCCTCGAAACGTTGAATAGTACGGATTACAGTACTTTTGGAGATCCTATTATTTTCATTCCGAAAATTTTCATTAAATAATCGCGTTACTGTTTTATACCCTCTTTGTTGATCTCCCCATCCTCGCATCATTAACAGTGTTATTCGATCTTTTTTCAGAAAGCTCCGCCAGTCTTAATTAGAGCGAAGAAGAAGTTGTTGTTTGCTCAAGAGCTCGTACATTGGTGCCTGCGAGAGTGAGAGAATAAAGATTGGCCAACGCTTTCGGTCAGATTCCCGCTAACGCCTTCGGAAATCACGCATTCGAGCAGCTTCTCGCGATTACGTTCGGGCAGTTTTTCGCCAGAGCCTATTAGCATAATTGCTTGAAGCCGTAGAATACTTTGCTATTGGACATTTTTCCAAAATGCATTCTTACTGAAAATATTAGGGGGATCCGATTAATGTATTTTCTTTAAACCAATTAATTGGTCTCATTATTCCGCGCACAAAAGTATTAAGGTTATGATTACTGAAAACTAAATAATATTTTACAAGATATTCTATATTTTGTGTCAAAAAATTGTTAACTTCAAACCTTTATAACTCAAAAAGTACTTAATAACAAAATATTTTATTATAGTGTTTTGGAAAGCTCTCGAGATAAGCTATAAGAATATGCAATAAAATGTAGGGGATTCTATTAAAAAAAATAAGATTGACCTTGAAATGACCTTGAAGGACATGGTCAAGGTCAAACTCAAGGTCATCATCTTACTCCCCGCTTGAAACCATACAACTTTGCTATTGGACATTTTCTCCTAAGTGCATTCTAACTGAAGATATTAGGGGGGTCCGATACTTTTCGATGACCCTGTATATATCGGGCATTCCACGTCAACCGGATCACTTGGCTGGCCAAATTCATTACCGCCAAAAAAATTGTTTCAGGGCTTAAAATTTAGCTCAGTATATCTACTTTTAATTTCCGTGTGGTATTTTTGAAAATTCAAAATGGCGGCTCCAATACGGTGCTTAAAAAGACCACACTTTTGAAAACGAGAGTAAAAACCTTTCATACAGTTTTTTGTGCTCAAGAAAAATACCATTTTAGAATTTAGTTCTTTGTTATTGGATGCTCCAATTACGAATCTCGTATCAGAATTTTTGAAATTCAAAATGGCGGATCCAATATGGCGGATGAATTTGTAAAAAGTGATCGGATGTTGCTGAAACTTGTTTGTCGGGGGTTTTCGGGGTCGCAGAATACGATTCTGATGTTAGATTTTAAAAATTCAAAATGGCGGATCCAATATGGCGGATGAATTTGTAAAAAGTGATCGGATGTTGCTGAAACTTGTTTCTCGGGGGGGTTTCGGGGTCGCAGAATACGATTCTGATGTTAGATTTCACAAATTCAAAATGGCGGATCCAATATGGCGGATGAATTTGTAAAAAGTGATCGGATGTTGCTGAAACTTGTTTCTCGGGGGTTTTCGGGGTCGCAGAATACGATTCTGATGTTAGATTTTAAAAATTCAAAATGGCGGATCCAATATGGCGGATGAATTTGTAAAAAGTGATCGGATGTTGCTGAAACTTGTTTCTCGGGGGGGTTTCGGGGTCGCAGAATACGATTCTGATGTTAGATTTCACAAATTCAAAATGGCGGATCCAATATGGCGGATGAATTTGTAAAAAGTGATCGGATGTTGCTGAAACTTGTTTCTCGGGGGTTTTCGGGGTCGCAGAATACGATTCTGATGTTAGATTTTAAAAATTCAAAATGGCGGATCCAATATGGCGGATGAATTTGTAAAAAGTGATCGGATGTTGCTGAATCTTGTTTCTCGGGGGTTCTCGGGGTCGCAGAATACAATTCTGATGTTAGATTTTAAAAATTCAAAATGGCGGATCCAATATGGCCAATGAATTTTTAAAAAGTGATCGGATGTTGCTGAAACTTGTTCCTCGGGGAGTTTTGGGGTCGTACAATACGAATCTGGTGGATGACAAAGCTAAATTAAAAATTGTATAGTACCAAAATAATGTCGAAAATCGGTTAAACATAGAATAGCTTACCTCTAGTAGGGGTATAGTGTTATAATATGAGTATGAACACAAGTCGTTTAATGAATTATTGCAACCTTCGGATTTAAGAAGTTACGACCTCTGAACCGTATATGTAACAGCTGTTGCCATCGCCAGGAGGCACTATTACCCGTAAAGTTAGATTGTCGTGTTTCTCTTCCGACATTTCCCGCAGCTCTTGAAGTGATGTTGATTTTGTATCGTCAATTCGGAGCGAGTTTCGTTTTCGGTGCAGATGCATATAAAAATCATGCCATTCTTAGCATTACCCAGAATGAACGACGCGGACGTGATAGGGTTCCCATCCCATTGGGGTGCTTTTTTAAAGCGAGTCCCCTTGCCTCTCACGAATTGGGGTGCTTTTAGGAAGTGAGTCCCCTTGCCTCTCACAAAAGGAAGAATCATATTAATCATATAATTTAAAAAGGAAAAAGTAATCGAACATTGTCATAAGCTCTGAAAAACCCGTCTGCTAAAGGTTCACAATAAAAATCATTTCTGGATTTCTTAAATATTTAATAGCAGTCAATAATGGTAGAAATAATAGCAATATCAATATTAAGAATATAACGTCATTTTAAATTTAAAAATTGTCAATAACTTCAGTACTGGACTTTACTAGTGGGATTAATAGCACTTGAGTATGTCATAACATTCAATATCTTACTCGAATCTGGTACGAATGCATGTGACATTCGAATATTTGGCACGGCTAGGGCAACTGTAAATCTCTTATTTAGAAATCTCTGAGCTTTCTCGTGTGTTTGATTAGTATAGTAGAAAAATTGAATATTTTTGAACTTATTTTTTGCCCAGATATATAGAGCTTCTGCGTTCAAAATTGCTGAATTTCCTTCGGCCTGAAGACTAGCACGCGTTGCTTCCCTTTTTAAAGTCGCGCCGATACCATCGCATGCTCCTTTTCCATTCAGCTTCAATGCTGAAATCGATTTTGTGATACATGAGATTACTCATTTGGAATCTATTTTTATAATGTTGTACCGCACCATCGGTAACATAAATTACATGTTGTACGCGTGGGCACACTTTTTTTATTTCAGGAATAATAGTTTGTTGCATTACATACACGGCAGATGTATTATGAGTCAAGCTGTTTGATAATAATATATTACTACAATGGATTATTGTACCTTCTGATTTGTAATAGAAAACGACAGGATGAACCGTACATTAGTCGTTGTTGTAATGAAACCCTTGTGCTGCATTTTTTACAACGAATGCGAAGTTTGCCGAGAAATCACTGTGAACTAATACTTCACCGTATTAAAGGTTCGCTTTACGTTCTTCTACATATTGCGACTGACTCTTAGAAATAAAATGGTGCAATACGAATTCAGGCAATCTAGAGCACAGTCTGTCAACATAAGTATCTATTGAAAAACATTCTATTATCAATGCACATCTGTCAGTGGATTGTCATGTGCTGCAAAGAATTTGCGAAATTTCATTCTCTTCCAAAACACGCGATACATAATCTGAAAATTTATCCAAGTGAGGACAACACTCACACTCCCGTAAGTAGCAATTAGGTTTTGGGCTAGAACAAAGTACAAAATTGATGCAATCATTGTAATCTTTTATGGAATATTCCAAATCTTTAGTCAATTCGTTCAAATGTGCGGCATCAAGTAAACTTTTAAAATTTTGATGTATGGCGCAGACGCAGATGTTGTGCGTGCCTGCCGCTCCGGCAGGCACACACCATTTTGGCCTAAGTTCATAAAACTTACTTAAGCCAATTGGAAATTCAGGATTCTCTATTTTAAATAGTTCATGCAGTTTATTCACGTCACTGAGTAATAACCGTTTTTGAACTGTTTGCTTGTGTCCATTAACTCTCACTGATATGCAGTCATTTTTGTGCTGCAGAATTCGGCTGTTACTATCGTTTTCATAAAATTCAATTACTTTTTTAATTGTCTGTGTAGGTATGGTCTTTCCTTGTTTTGGACGAGGTACTGCCAACATGCCCAGTTCGTTTCTCAAATCACGACCATTCTTTGCAGTTCGATAGGATGTTCCAAATTCTAAAGCTAAGTCACGTATACTCCAGCATTGTGGAGGTACTGTTAAAATAGTCGAGCGTAAGGGATCATTTTCAGGCAAAATCGAAAATTTATCTTTTAGACCCTGTAAAAGTGCTTCTAACTGAGCATCTATAGATAAACGGGTTCTTTTATTTGAAGGTGTGTCTATGTCTATTTCTGAATCGGAAACATCTTTAGGTTCATTAGCGGTTGTACAAAGTGTTTTTTCTTTTTCGGCAATTTTTTTTCTACAATCTTTGCAAATTCTATCTTTCTGCGGTAAGTGCGCAAACATTAATAAAATATTTTCCGAAACTTCTCGTAACACTTTACCTATATGACCACGTTCCAGCAATGGATTTATGCATCTGTCTGTGCGAATTACTGTATTTGATCTACCACTATGATCGGAAACCCCCGCTATGGTAAGTAATGAACACAACGATAATACAAGTTATACACTAATAGGTGATATTTGAATCAATACTTGTAGGAAATAGCAAGCGTCACCAATATACTGCAATATTTTATTTAAAAATATTTATATGCGTTTTATACTGCAAAAGAAACACATGTAACATATAAGATATAAAGTATCGACATATTCCTTCAAGTCTTCTATTATACCAAATGAAGTTACGTTTCTATAACGGGAGCAAAATCGAACCGCGGAAATCGCAATGCCACCTAGCGTCAGTTTAACCCATTAGGGCCAAAACGGGTGGAAGGCTTATTGCTGCCAGGTGCCGTTCCAATATTCGTGGCTCTGCGCGTCTGTAAACGCAGCTCCCATAGTAGAAATGGATTTTCATTAGGTCAAAAGGAAGCCTGATGTCGAGTACTAATATCGATGTAATATATCTAGATACAGGTGTCCCACATGAGTGTAATGTGCATTGCATATTGGAGCATCCAATAACAAAGAACTAAATTCTAAAATGGTATTTTTCTTAGGCACAAAAACTGTATGAAAGGTTTTTACTCTCGTTTTCGAAAGTGTGGTCTTTTTAAGCACCGTATTGGAGCCGCCATTTTGAATTTTCAAAAATACCACACGGAAATTAAAAGTAGATATACTGAGCTAAATTTTAAGCCCTGAAACAATTTTTTTGGCGGTAATGAATTTTGGCCAGCCAAGTGATCCGGTTGACGTGGAATGCCCGATATATATATACAGGGTGATCGGCCAACCATTACCCAGCCTAGATTGTACAGATAATTCTGAGCAACTTTTTCCTCTGAAAAAATGTCCGGGAAGGTAGAGTTTTTAAGTTATTCAACACTAAAATTAAGGGAGAAAAAATCACTTTTTTTGAAATATCTCGGCTCTGTATGAAGGTATCTTAACGAACTGAAGCTCATTTTCAAGATATTTTCAAGCTATACAAGCTGTATCTCTTGATTTTTGACCTGCAATGAATATTTCTCTTGTTATAGCCATAAAAACGGGGTAAATACCGATTTTTTAGGTTTTTCGCGTCTAACTCGTTTGGACACATAGCTATCGAAATATCACACTGGAAAAAGTTGTAGGCCTTGAAAACACAAACATTTTTTGTCCTCTAATACGATGCGATTAAATTAAAACTGAACCCTATTTGTACTCGTTTTCATAACACTTTGTTATTAATATCGATTTATTTGTCGAACTGTATTTTGTCAACTTTACAAGGCTCTTGTAGGGTTCAGTTTTAATTTAATCGCATCGTATTAGAGGACAAAAAATTTTTGTTTTTTCAAGGCCTACAACTTTTTTCTGTGTGATATTTCGGTAACTATGTGTCGAAACGAGTTAAACGCGAAAATCCTGAAAAATCGGCATTTATCCCGTTTTTATGGCTATAACAAGAGAGATATTCATTGTAGATCAAAAATCAATAGAGGCAAGTTATAGAGCTTTAAAATATCTTTAAAATGAGCTCCGGTTCGTTAAGGTACCTTCAAACCGAGGTCGAGATATTTCAACAAATATGATTTTTTCACCTAAATTTTAGTATTGAATAACTTAAAAACTCTACCTTCCCGAACATTTTTTTAGAGGAAAAAGTTGTTCAGAATTATCTGTAGAATCTAGAGTTAGCCGCTGGGTAGTGGTTGGCCGATCACCCTGTATATATATATATATATATATATATATATATATATATATATATATATATATATATATATATATATATATATATATATTATATGTACATATATATGTATAGAGAGAGAGAGAGAGAGAGAGAGAAGGGTAGACTCGAAAAAAATATTTTCTACTCTCCACTATAGGTAGTGGAATATAGTTAAAAATACAATATATATAGTGCAAAAAAATGTCACTTTTGAGATTCGTGAAGGGAATACTTTCAATGAGGTACTAATAGAGTATTTTTTTTAAAGTCATTCATCGATCAATTGGAACCAATTTTTATAAATGATGGCTGCCGTTTTGGATCCACCATTTCGGATTTTAATATTTTGACCCCATATTCCTCTATAACAACCAGCCAATTCCCTACATACCCGATTATACCTCTTTTACCGCATATCGATCAATTATAATGAAATTTTCGCATTCGATGGCTGTCATTTTGAATCCACTATTTTAAAGTCTAGGATTATATCGTTAGAAATTAATGATGATCCAATTTTTCCCAAGGCATTGATTTCGATATAAACGACCTTCAACGTTCAAACGACAGTACTGAAAATGCGTCTGTCCCCCCCATTAATGGGTTAAGCATATTGAAAGACCATCGCGACGTAAGTGACACAGTCGAAATATACTTATATTGACGGCTAAAGAACGCCTAAATTTAAGAATGAACAATTTTGACATTAGACATTCAATGATTTTCACTGAATGATTCACTCTGATATTCACTTTTATTGAGCTGACGTCGATGTTGTCAGAGGTAACAACGCACAAATTATCAAATTGAAGTGCTACACTATGTTTTCCGATCCTATATGACTAATTTGGGGTCGCAAATGAATCATTTCGAGATTAGGGGTTAAAAAATAATATATATCACTATTTCGTCCCAATTATTCAGGTTTTCGACCGTTCCGCAAATCGATATTTGCGCGAAAAAATGAAAAACTATAATCAGCAAGCGCTACATTGGGGCTGCCATTTTGTTTGGTGAAAAAATTTTCACGACAGAATGACGGTAAAAAAATACTATACATGCAATGACAGTATTCCCTTCGCGAATGTCAAAGTGAAAATTTTTTCGACACTATTTATGTTGTATTTTTAACTATGTTCCAGTTCCGTCAGAAAGGAGCGGTTTTCAGCTGAAAGGAGCCGTTTTTAATGCGCACCTTCCGCGCGCAGGTTGCTTCGGCAGTCGTCGGCGGTCTGAGCTTGGGGGCCCTCGGGAGGGGAGCGGAGCGAGAGGAAAATATATGGTCGGGCGCGCGAAAGTATTAAACAAATGACGGGGGGTTGAACTTTATCAGATACTTCCAAAATTAAAATCAAATATACTCGTCGTAGTCGAGTGGTACAAGCGCATGGGTTGAAGCGCAGCGCGTTATTTTTTTAGTTGGATTTCGATGTCGGGGTTTTTTTTTTTTTTTTTACTGTTCATTTACTCAACATTTGTAACGAAAATAATTTGTTACTTGTTTACTATTAGTTATTTTATTTACAAAAATGAATTGCGAAAATAAATTTTAAAAACATTAAACAATATGTTTTTGCAGAATGACATTTGTAAGAATCGAATTCTCTGTAATATTAAAAAAAATAAATGTACAATATTTTATTGTAATTGCCGAAATAATATACAAAAATTACAAGTCGTACATTTTTTCTAAAAAAGTTTTTGTAGTTGATATAACCTTGTAATTGATTATTTTGTATATGTTTCAAATATAATGTAGACCTTCCATCTAATTCCTAATATCGGGCGGTATCTTTATTTATATATACGGCAACAGTTTATATTGCATTTACGGTAAATGGAAACATCTTTTACAGAATACAGAGTAAACGAAAGTATCGTGGAAACAAATTTAGGAAACAAATATTTGGAATACTCGATTAATGGCATATTAAAATAAAAAGATGTTTTTTTACTTCTCCAATGAAATTGTACTAAATTACTAACTGCTTTTTTGAAATATTTCAATATTACTATACAATAATATTTTTATCCCGTTAGAAAACTTATATGATTACACTAACAGCATTCTGTAAATCAGTATATCTGTATAGTGTAAAATCTTATTTAAATTAGTTATACATTTTCACCAATATTTTTTTAAACATTTAAACCCTTTCACGACAATTTTACTTACTTTTAATTAAATTGATGTCAAGAACGTATCATTCAGCAAGATGGTTATTCGTCATTCATTATTTACTTTGTTTTGCCTACATTATGCTATTATTTATAGATATGGGTTTTCTTTTACGTATTAATTAATTAAATAAATATATTATACTAATAATATTGTAATACACCGATTAAGATATCGAAAATTAGTACATTATGTTTCAGATACTGATTTTCATTGACCTATTAAAAAACCACATGTTTGGCACAAGACTAGGTATATGGTCTTTTATTTATCAACAAATTGTCAAATTGCATTCCCGACTAGAAAAGGTGATAATTAATTCGTAATAATAATTTCGTTAAAAAATGGTTTAAATCTGATTTTTCCTTTTATCACAATATACAGTACATTTAGTTTACTATATTTATAACAAAATAGTAAAGAAACGTTCGCAAAATCCAAAGGTTTATTAATAAATAGGTTGTATTAACAAATTCCTGAATTAATAAAATATTTGTTGCCATTGCAAATTTTAAGAATAATTTATATACTGATTTTTCAATAACATTTAAGTAAAGGCAAAATTGAAATTGAGAAATTGGCAAAAACAAATATTCATGTTAGGAAAGAAATTATTAGAATATATATATATATATGAGACGATCCACGTCAACCGGATCAGTGCTACGGACAAAATTTGAAGTAACCAAAAAAATCGACTAAGGGCTCATTTTAAAGCTTAAGGCATCTACTTTCGAATGCCGAAGGCGCCTTTGCAGAATTCAATATGGCAGCTCCAATATGGCGCCAGAAAACTGCGAATTTCGGTGAAAAAAATTTAAAAACGTATCTAAAATAAAAAATTACTCCATATTTATAGTGCTATATATGTTTTTCGATGTATTTTGACGCCCTAAACACGAATCGGGCGTTAGAATTTAGCTATTACCTCTTATTTTTTTTCTAACCTCAAAAAACTGGAAAAAGGGAGTAAAAATGTGGGTAAATTTACGAAAAAAAAGCAGAAACCTAAATTTTTCGTATCCTTCTCTTCTTTTATAAGAGGATAGAACGGTTGAATCCAAATCAACCGCCGGAATCAAGGTAACACGTCCCAGCCGTTTCTAACCTCAAAAAAATCAATCACCAATCAATATTTTCAATCTAATTCTAGGCTAAAGGTTCTGAGAAATCGAACAAAATATGTTTAATAGTTTTCGATGTCGCTGATTACGAATTCGGTATCATATCTTTGAATTTCAAAATGGCGGCTCAAATATGGCGGATGATTAATCGAAAAATTCAATTTTCGGAAATGTAAAAAATACTGTCGCATTTTTCTCGAAATTCTGAATAAAAGTACCTTTCGTGATTTTCTTCTAAAATCTATCGCTTCCAAGGAAAAAAATACCGAAGTTTATCCTTAAATTAGAATTCATATGGTTCTAAGGGTTTTCGGAGCCGCTGATTATACAGTCCTGAAAATTTTCTACATTTTTAAACTTAATCTTAATGCCTTCCTATGTATTTGGTACTAAAAAGCCGAAGAGAAAAAAATCCGTGAGCCCGTCACTCAAACGTGATCTCTAACACGGAAAAGTTATTTTGCACGAACTTCATATTTGTTTCGTTTCTCGCAAGCAAAATGTGCCGAGCGAAACTATGAGTAGAGCGGCCTCGGCTAGCTGGATCTATTCGTTTTAACAGGCTGTTCATTTCCAGTAACGACTTCTTTACGATAGTTTTTTTTTCTAAGATCTTGGGTGTTCTCATAATATCGATTTATATTTAATAACGGTCCTTTTCCTCAGTATGGGAAACAATAGCGACGATGGAGACAAAACACAAAAGTTGCATTCAAAAAGGTGTGTTAACCCATTAAATGTAGACAGTCATAATGGCATAAATTTAAGGAATATCTCTCAAAATGTATTGAAAGCTTTTCCAAATCTACATCCGAAATCAAAAATATGCCAAAATTGTAGGAAACTATTTTACGAATTACAAAAAAACGACTCTCGGTATAGTAATGTTACTGATTCTGATAATTTGGAAAATGTTACGGAAAACAATTCTCTTGATAGTAGCGTTACTGATTCTGAAGCCCAACACGAACCTGCCGCGAAGAAGGTTTGCAAATCTAGAACAGAAGCTTTAGAAGAACTTTTACATGGATTAAAGACTAAATTCAATAGTTTATCGCAAAATGATCCTATGCGAAAGTCTATACTTACAATCGCACCAGACTGTTGGAGTGTCCGTGAAATCGCAGAAGAATTTGGTTGTTCTTATAGAATCGCACTTCAATCTAAGGATTTAAAACAATCAGGTGGTGTATTAGCTACTCCTCCCGTTAAAAAAGGTAAAAGTTTAGACGAAAACATAGTCTCTCAAGTAATTGAATTTTATGAATCTGAAGATAATAGTCGGATAATGCCTAATAAAAAAGATTGTATTTCCGTAAAAATTGATGGTCAAAAAGTTCTTCAACAAAAGCATTTGCTTCTTTATGACATTAAAATTTTATACAGAATGTTTAAGGAAAAGTACCCACAGCATACTATTGGTGTATCTAAATTTTCTGAACTGCGCCCTAAATGGTGTGTTGTTGCTGGGAGTTCAGGAACACATAGCGTATGTGTTTGCACGATACATCAAAATGTTAAAACAATGATTGATGCTGTAAACTTAAAGATGCTAACCGAAGATTCTGAACGTCAATTAAACGATTATAAAGATTGCATAAATTTCATTTTATGTACAAAGAGTACTGTTGACTGTTTTTTGTTGAATTGTCCAAAATGTCTTAAAATGGAAGAATTTTCGGATCTTGTTTTACGATTATTGGAAAAAAACAACAGAGAGCAGGTAATATTCAGTACGTGGCAATCCACAGATCGATGCAGACTCGTGCAACAATGTCTTTCCGCCGAAGATTTTGTTGAAGAATTGTGCAATCGTTTTAAAAACCTTATCCCTCATCACTTCATAGCAACAGCTCAGTCTGAATTTTTTTCAAATAAGAAAGAAAATTTACGTGATGATGAAGTGTTGGTATACTGTGATTTCGCTGAAAATTTTGCTTACGTTGTACAGGATGCAGCACAGGCTTTTCATTACAACAACGACCAGTGTACTGTATTTCCTGTCGTAATTTATTATCGATCTAAAAATGAAATAAAACATTACAGCATTATATTACTCTCCGATAGCACAAAACATGACGCAGCAGCAGTTTATTTGATGCAAGAAAAAGTAACACCAGTTATAAAAACATTATGTCCAAAAGTTAAAAAAGTATTTTACTCATCCGATGGTGCTAAACAACATTTTAAGAACAAAACTCAAATGAACTTTTTGATGCATCATAAACTCGATTTTAATATTGATGCTGAATGGCACTGCAGCGGTACTGCGCATGGTAAATGTGCTTGTGATGGTCTTGGAGCATGTTTCAAATGTGCAGCGACTCGTTTCAGCTTACAAGCATCTCCGAATGACGCCATTTTAAATTCACTGTCACTCTTCACTTGGGCAAAGTCAAGATTCAAAAACATACAGTTTTTTCACTACAACAAAGAAGATCATAAAAAAATAACACAAAAACTCAATAAACGATTCCCTGACCCACCTTCAGTGCCGAAAATTCAAACGTGTCATGCATTTATCCCTAATGCCGGCAACAAGCTTGAAATTAAAAAGTACTCAAAAGCAAAAAATGGACATTTTATGCAATATTAATAACTTACTTTACATCTTGCCTTAATTGGCCGGATCACCCTTCGATCTTGCCTTAATTGGCCGGATCACCATTCGATCTTGCCTTAATTGGCCGGATCACCCTTCGATCTTGCCTTTGCCGGCTGGTTCACCAATCGATCTTGCCTTTACTGGCTGGTTCACCATTCGATCTTGCCTTTGCTGGCTGGTTCACCATTCGATCTTGCCTTTGCCGGCTGGTTCACCATTCGATCTTGCCTTAACCGGCTGGTTCACCATTCGATCTTGCCTTAATTGGCCGGATCACCATTCGATCTTGCCTTTGCTGGCTGGTTCACCATTCGATCTTGCCTTTGCTGGCTGGTTCACCATTCGATCTTGCCTTAATTGGCCGGATCACCATTCGATCTTGCCTTTGCTGGCTGGTTCACCATTCGATCTTGCCTTTGCCGGCTGGTTCACCATTCGATCTTGCCTTAATTGGCCGGATCACCATTCGATCTTGCCTTTGCTGGCTGGTTCACCATTCGATCTTGCCTTTGCTGGCTGGTTCACCATTCGATCTTGCCTTTGCTGGCTGGTTCACCATTCGATCTTGCCTTAATTGGCCGGATCACCCTTCGATCTTGCCTTTGCCGGCTGGTTCACCATTCGATCTTGCCTTAATTGGCCGGATCACCATTCGATCTTGCCTTAATTGGCCGGATCACCCTTCGATCTTGCCTTAATTGGCTGGTTCACCATTCGATCTTGCCTTTGCTGGCTGGTTCACCATTCGATCTTGCCTTTGCCGGCTGGTTCACCATTCGATCTTGCCTTAATTGGCCGGATCTCCCTTCGTCTCTTCATTTGCTGGCCGGGTCACCATTCGATCTTGCCTTTACTGGCCAGGTCACCCTTCGATTTAGTCTTTGGTGGGTGGGTCATCTTTCGATCGTACCTTCGCTGGTTGGGACACATTTTTACTCCCTTTTTCCAGTTTTTTGAGGTTAGAAAAAAAATTAGAGGTAGTAGCTAAATTCTAACGCCGGATTCGTGTTTAGTGCGTCAAAATACATCGAAAAACATATATAGCACTATAAATATGGAGTAATTTTTTATTTTAGATACGTTTTTAAATTTTTTTCACCGATATTCGCAGTTTTCTGGCGCCATATTGGAGCTGCCATATTGAATTCTGCAAAGGCGCCTTCGGCATTCGAAAGTAGATGCCTTAAGCTTTAAAATGAGCCCTTAGTCGATTTTTTTGGTTACTTCAAATTTTGGCCGTAGCACTGATCCGGTTGACGTGGATCGTCTCATATATATATATATATATATATATATATATATATATATATATGAGCAAACCCACAGAAAACCGGACAGCCAGTTTTGCTTGAAATTTTTCAATTAATTTTTACGTATAGAAATATTAGGTACTCATACAAAAAAGTGCTATGTACGTTTTTTTTTTCTAAAAAACTCTCAACATTCAAAAAAAAATAAAAAATAAAATATATCAATTCCTTCTAGTCGAAAACGTGTTTTTTATTAAAAAATGACTCCTACTTCGGCATGCCCAAACTTTTTTTCAGATTTTATTTTTTTCACTGAAATCTGAGGTTCTTATAGTAAACACCCTAAATTTACAGCCTGTGCTCTCAGTGCGATCATTCAAAATTAATTATTGTATTAAAAAATAAGATAGACTCAAGCTTATTATAATCACACTTTATTTTTTAATACAATAAATAATTCTGTATGATCGCACTGAGAGCGCAGTCTGTAAATTTAGGATGTTTGCTCTAAAATCAGTAGCAAAGGGTACCTTCCATCCAAGGTTAATTACCAGAAACCAATTAACCATAATAGCTAGAGAAATACAAGAAAATGCGCCAAATTACGAGTTACCTATACCCCGAGATTACCTACGAATAGATACATTGGACCAAGCTGGGTGGTTAGAACACGGTAGGCACAAGGGAAAAACGTTTCTCGGACCAGCCCTCAATTCATCTTCCAGAATCATACAGGATCATCCTACATCCTCCTAAAATCCAACTATTTGGGAATAAGTAAAGATTGGAGTAGATACTACTACATCAATCATCTAACCGATTGTGCATCTACAAATTATCACTTCATCTGTGCGATGAGCCATCCAATCTTTGATGTAACTGCGAGACCATCGTGCCAGGTATCACTGTAACTACACCCAACTTCCGCTGACCTCACTAACTGCAACATTTACTACCATCCACTCCATCGACCGGAGTGGATAGAATTACAGTTCATCGGCGGGTGGCTCTATTCGATTAACGGACGAGAAGATGTTCATGTATTCTGTGAGGAGTCGGTAAGTCGAATCGTAATCGAGGGAAATGGAATATTAATGTTAACACCAGGGTGCAGCGCAAAACATTGGGACGTTACATTAAGTATGCCACGGACTTTTTATGGAAAAACAACGGTCCAATATACGCCTGAATCGCATATGAACCTCTCAATGGTTGCGCCGAACCTGAAGGAAATCATGGAAGAAGTGTCAGCATTGGGAGTAACGCCTTACCATCCGGAGCACAAGGAAATTCCTGATTTCGGACAACCAATCCGTGAGCTGGAAAAACGCTATAATGCGATCCGGAACCATCACAGAGAAAACCAAACCAACCTAATGCGTACGCATGGCGGAGTGACCGGAATATCATTATCATTGATTCTCATTTCTGGGCTCGTCGCATGGGTCCTTATCAAATTCAAAAGACGACGTAGGCCTGTCCCTATCGTTGCTTTTACTTCCGGACCACAACCAACGGCTACCATATCCATGCCTCCAACATCAGCTATCAATCCGTCTCGTCAAGAAGCAGAAACCGACTAGTGCATGATGCAACCAACTTCAAGACCAACCTCAGAAGAAAGGAGATACACCTATTGTAATGCAGGGCTTGGTTGTTCTCGAGAGATTGTTTTACAATCACCTCATTGTATGGCGCTAATGTAATAACGGTTCTAGGAGCAACCATGCAAATTAGAAATTAAGATAGAATAGATAACTTGGGGAAAATTATAGGGAAAACTGTAGTACCGGCTCTGGTTGTCTTTCGAAGTGCTTCTTCACTGTACAAAGCAAATGTGTAACAGTACTAAAGACAACTGTATTGACAACAGTAAATTTATTCCATATGTTAGATAGCGCAGAAGAGACAGAAGGAATGCGAAAACAATTCAGAATTCAATAACGAGGAACGATAGCATAAATCACCCGGCAACCAGCTGTCAGGGATGTCAGCTGAATAAGGAGGGAGGGGTGTTACGTTCCGCGTAAAATTACTTTTTTATTAAATTAACATCATCATTCCCACGGAATATAATGCTACATTCCGCGTACATATCATATAAAATTTTAAGATTATCTTTCCCACAGAATATAATTTTCTACATTCGGCATAAATTATAACAATATGCATCGTTCAAACTTCCACTAAATTTTTTACAGCGTGCGCGTTATCGGAGGAGTTCTTGAAACTCCTCGGATTATGCGCTCGAAAGATGCATAGTGCGCCGGGAACTCTTTACTTCCCAGGCCGTGGACTGCCGAAATGCAGGAGTCAGCAGGATCGCATGGCTTCCTGAGTTGCGTCCTCACACCCTGGTACGAGGTGACGTGTGATCGACGCACTATGCCTTGATGTTCACTCTTTCCGCGCTCGCATGGCGATCGCCTCGGTGGGTGCTCCCGCGCATCTTTAAGTCCGTTAACCGTGAAAAGTGGGCGCGCGATATCGGAACTTTGCGTGTTTGTTTGACTGGTGCCCGGTAAAATATGAACTTTTCCGGTAATCAGGTATTTTTAAAGTGATTATTACTACCCTTCCTACTCTCCCGTGTCCAATCTATTTTTAACTTGTCATTTGCTTCATATAATTCAAATCGTAACTTTACTCGCCATCCAGAGGGGAAACCCTCTACTATCCAATATAAGGATCGGTGGCCTGTAACCTATTCATTTATCTGTAAGCCAAATACAATTAAAGATAAAATAGAATTCTCAACGCACTTATCATTACTCCCAAAATAACTTATATCGATCAGGCAACACGTACGGGGGCTAGCGAAGAGCGAGCCTTTATTCATTTATTCATTGATTCATACACTTTTCAAAGACAAAATTAATAATCGGTTTGGTTGTTAATGCCGTTAAAACAACCTGGTGTCAGACGTAATAAAGATACCAGTTGCAGTCGGAACGTAAGTTCCGAACGTAACACATTATTCATAACGAGTTCTGTAAAAGTTTTGCAGGAAATTATTTATAAATTTAACGTTTTGGAATCACTTCAGATATAGTATTATGAATAGGAAAAATATTGTTTCGAAACGATTCGCGACTGAAATCATTGTTTACCACACCATCCATAAAAGCCGTAAAACTTAGGAAGGAAATTCTTTATAAAGTTAAAAGTTAAAGTCAAGATATTATTTATAACGATTTCTATAAAAGGCGCATAACTTGTGCCGGAAAATATTTATAACATTAAAATTTTGCAAACATTTCAAAAATACTGTTTGAAATAATTAAATTGTTGGTTTCAAACAATTCGCTACTGGAATCATTGTTTAAATTATCACTGTTTTTAACGATTTCTCTAAAAGGCGTACAATTTGTGCTGGAAATTATTTATAAATTTAAAGTTTTTCAATCACTTCAGAAATAATGGTCGAAATAAGGAAAACATCGTTATGAAACAATTCGCCATTGGAATCATTGTTTAAATTATCATTGTTTATAACGATTTCTACAAAAGGTGTATATCTTGGGTTGGAAATAGGGGCGATATCGAGTTAAGCAATTCGCAACTGTAATCATTGTATAAATTATCATTATTTATAACGATTTTGGTAAAAAGGCGTATTACTAATGCAGGAAATTCTTTATAACGTCAAAATTTTGCAAACATTTCAAAAATACTGTTTGAAATAATTAAAATATTGGTTTCAAACAATTCGCTACTGGAATCATTGTTTATATTATCAATATTTATAACGATTTATGTAAAATGCACATAACTTGGGCAGGAAATTATTTACAAAGTTGATGTTCTGCAAATACTTCAGAATTGGTATTAGAAATAAGATAAAAGTCTTTTCGAAAGAATACGCGACTCGAATCTATGTTTAAATGATCATTATTTA
This sequence comes from Trichopria drosophilae, assembly GCA_030407085.1. NCBI lineage: Eukaryota > Metazoa > Arthropoda > Insecta > Hymenoptera > Diapriidae > Trichopria > Trichopria drosophilae. Next base: position 139,686,349 of record CM059582.1, read on the forward strand.
TAACGATTTCTGTAAAAGGCCTATAACTGGTGCTGGAAAATATTTATAACGTTAAAATTTTGCAAACATTTCAAAAATACTGTTTGAAATAATTCAATTGTTGGTTTCAAACAATTCTCTACTGGAATCATTGTTTAAATTATCATTGTTTATAACGATTTCCGTAAAAGATGTATATCTTGGGCAGGAATTAGTTTATAACGTTATAATTTTGCAATCCCTGCAAAAATACTGCTTGCAATAAGGAGAATGTCGTTTTGAAACATTTCGCGACTTGAATCATTGTTTATAACGCTTTCTGTAAAATGCTAATAACTTGGGTAGGAATTGTTTATAACGATAAAATACTGCGAACCCTTCAGAAATGGTCTTAGAAATAAGGGAAATGTCTTTTTGAAACAATGCGCGACTGGAATTATTGTTTAAATTATCATAGTTTATAACGATTTCTGTAAAAGGTGTATATCTTGGGCAGGGAATTGTTTATAACGTTAAAAATAATGCAAACACTTCAGAAATGGTATTATAAATAGGGGAAATATCGTATTGAAACCATTCCCGGTCAGTCTGTAAAAGAGCTATTGCTGTGGCTCGCCCTTTGGCATTTTTGTATTATTTATATCCTGTATTCGTTTTTGTAATTGCCAATAAAGACGTGATTATTATTATTATTATTAATTACTGTTTAAATTATCATAGTTTATAACGATTTCTGTAAAAGGTGCATATCTTGAGTAGGAAATTGTTTATAACTTCAAATTTACAAACACTTAAGAAATGTTATTATAAATTCGGAAAATATCGTTTCAAAACAATTCGCGACTGGCATCATTGTTTAAATTTTCATTATATATAACGATTTCTGTAAAAGACGTATAAGTTTTGTAGGAAATTATTTATAAATTTAAAGTTTTGCTAACACTTCAGAAATGATATTATAAATTGGGGTAATGTCGTATTGGAATTATTGTTTAACTTGTCATAGTTTATAACGATTTCTGTAAAATGCTTATACCTTTGGCAGGGAATTGTTTATAACGTTAAAACTATTGGAAAACCTTCAGAAATGGTATTCGAAATAGGGGAAATATCGTTTTGTATCAATTCGCGTCTAGAATCATTGTTTAAATTATCATTATTCATAACGAGTTCTGTAAAAGACGTATAAGTTTAGCAGGAAATTATTTATAAATTTAAAGTTTTGGAATCACTTCCGAAATAATATTATAAATAGGGAAAATATTGTTTCGTAACGATTTCTATATATCTTGAGTAGGAAATTGTTTATTACATCAAATTTACAAACACTTAAGAAATTGTATTATAAATACGGAAAATATCGTTTCAAAACAATTCGCGACTGGAATCATTGTTTACAACAGGTTTTTGTGAAATGCGTATAACTTGCGCAGGAAATTGTTTGTAAAGTTAAAATTTTGCAAACACTATAAAAATACTGTTTGAAATAAGGAAAATTTTATTTTGAAACATTGTTTAAATTATCATTTTGTTGGCGCGTGTACGATCCCTGCCTTTCCCAAGTGCGATAAAAATCGTTGTCAGAACGCCGATGTGTCGACGCTCCGATTATATTATTGATTTGGTCAATAGGGATCCCCCACGGCGCAAGCGTGAAACTCCAATCTAGTTTAGCGAATTTAGAGGATGCGAGACGCGTGCATAATTGAGTTCAGTTCCATTCAAGACTTCCGATTACGCGAACCAGTTTCGCCCTCCCGTACGTGAAAAACATGCTCTCCATATTTTCGTTCGTATGGTGCTATTGATCAAATAAAGATATCGAATATAAATTTTCTTTTACTCGTAATTTATCGATTCCTAATCTTCGTCTTACCAGCCTGTATCCGAGTGCTTTGAGAAATTGTTCTGCACGATTTCATCACGACAATATTGGTCCTTCGAGCCGGATAATAAGGATTCTGCAGAGAAAAAGCTACTCCAACATAAATGTTTAATTTTCGAATATTAAATATTTGAAAATTGGTGCATTTTATTGAAAAGAACTGAAAGGACGTCTTTCCACATCTTTGCTTTTTAGTGCACTGTTAGTTCTGTAAATACAGTGGAAAAAGGCACGCCATTATTTGATTACGATTAAACAAGCACGGTGGCGCGTGGGGGTAGCAGAGACGCAACGGTCAGAACCATCTCTCCCGTGGTGACCTCATCAGACGCGGCTCGTGTTCATCTTCACGACCTCCCAACCTCTCCGTCTCGGACTACCACACTTCTACATACTTGCATGTTGCATATAAGTGTTGCATGAGTGGGAGATCCACACGACGACCTTTGCTCAGTCGCCGCCATATTAGGAATCTACCCCACCAAATGTGCGGCGGCGAACAGACACCGAGGATAACACAGCTGATATGGATGCGATGATCGCAGGTCAGTTGACACATTTTGGTAAGCTAACCTCCTTTTCGCTATTATTATTATGTGCGTGCAATATCGAGTGTCTTTGAACCCGAATTCCACTAGCAATTAGTCGCTCATTCTTTTCATTGTATCGAGTGAATATAATATTAAACTTAAAATAAATAAGCAAAATTTGCTTGTTAATTTACATAGACTTTTTAAATATTGAAATCATTAACATTTTTTTTTTCAAAATGTCAGATTCAGCAGTCTTGACCCTCCTCGGTCTTCCTAGCAAGACCTCTCGCGCAAAGTCGCCGGCCACTCTTTTCCGCATGATAAAGATGCAATTAATGCAATTCGCTACATTCAAAAGAGTTTGCGATATGATCGATCACCTTGAATCGCAAGAGTCAGGGTCAATTACTGTGAGGCGAGGGAATAATCTATTTAATATATTAGAGGCCGTATGTACATCGTGTCGAGAATGTCACGTAGATCTTGTGTCCACGGACCCCGAAACCACAACGGGAATAGCTGCTTATCATAAGGAAAATAATTTTTCCACTATTGAAATTAATTTTTGATTTTATTCCGACAAGTTTGCGAAGCTCCTGCCACCACCTACTATACCAGCAGCAGTGTCAGCTCCAGTTCATATACCTACAGCGTTGAAGCGCATTCGCATCCCGACGTTCTCAGGACATAGATAGCAGTGGTCGAACTTCAGAGACCTATGCTCCACGATGGTGGTGGAGGCGCCATGAATATCAAAGGTTCAAAAGATGCATTATCTGAAGACGAGTCAGACCGGAAATGCATTGTCAATCATTGCTAATATTGACGTCAACGGGGATCACTTCTGTGAAGCATGGAAACTAGTCTACGATAACTTCCAGGATGTACCTGCCCTGATTACTGCCAAAATTGGAAAAACTTCGTCAATCGAAACTCTTATTTTACAGACGAACGAGTGCATCGCAGCCCTGCGTACTCTGGGAAAACCTGTTGACAAATGGAGTTCGCTGCCGCCTGTTATGACGCTCAATCGACTGGATCTGGGGACCCGCAGTGCCTGGCATGAGAAAATTGGAAGGAGTGAAGTGATGCCGAAATACAATGAACTCGAGGCATATTTGAAGCACCGTCTACTGTACATGCCTACAGATGCACAAGATCTCAGTCTCCATTCCCTCCACGGTAGCTCCTCACAGCAACGTTCATCCACGATGACTAGAACACGTCATCGAAATCCGACGATGCCTCCAATGATGCATCCAAGAACATCGTCGTATTCATCGAACCAGATATTCAATCATGTGGTAACCGAAATGTCAAAAATGACTCAACGAAAATGTATTGAATGCAATTATGCTCATCCGTAATGAATTTAAAAAATATCCTCCGTCTTCGCGACTAGACATAGTACGCCGCGCTAATCTATGTTTTAATTGTCGCCGGTGCGGGCTGTCGTACCATACGCTCCTGCATCCATCCTTCAATAATGGGAATACGCAGGTGATAGATACCAACGCGAACAGCCGATCTATCGGAACCTACCTGCTTCCAGATTAAAATTTTTAGAAATGGACGTCGGTTGCTGAATTTTTAACCGATTTTGACATTTCTTTTTTTTAAATATTCGGGAGAGATTGTATATCAACTGTGAGTTGCGTTTTCTTAATATCTTGATTCGTTCCTCCGCAATGTCGCTGCGAAATTGTTTCGTACATGAAGTGCATAAACAACATACGAGATAAGGTTAAAAATTAACGATCCTAAAATCCGAAAACAATTGAAAATGTATGGAAATGGGTGAAACTGTATACATACGGGTTTTTAGGGTTGCTAAGAACGAATGTAAGGTTAAAATTTTCATAGTTAAAAATGGCGGATCTAATATGGCCGACCTACAATCCGAAAATAATTAAAAATATATATGAAAATTAGTGAAATTGTATATACGGAGGTTTTCGGAGTTGTTACAAACGAATTTGAGGTTAAAATTTTGGAAATTCAAAATGGCCCAAAATGGCTGACATAAAATCCGAAAGCAAATGAAATTGTATTTTTATATATGTAACTTTTACACCACATTTGGTTTGGTTTGGATATCTTTTGCTTTGTAACTTTAAGGGTCTAAAACAAGACCGTGCTTACGTTAATAGTGATGCCTAATAAATTTGTTTTACTGCAATGTTTCTTGCTGCTATTGCAGCCGAAACAGAGCGAATGTACATTTTACGTTTGTCAGTCATAATTAATGAAATAAATGTGTATTCCAGTTATTTTTCAATTATAACGGTATGCTCAGAAAATTCGGTATTATAAATATTTATTACAAATTTTAAAAGACCCCCAGCTGAAAAAAACCTAACCTTCTTTTTTTGCCTAAGCTACGACTAAGAGCAACGCCGTAAAATGGAAAATTAAAAACGTCATTTGCAGCGGTATGTCCCGCTAAACACCGTTAGATCTATCATTTTACCGGGATCGTCTCGCTAAATGTCCGGTAAACACCATTACATTACTTTTTAGGTCCCGCTAAACATGAATTTCCGAATTCTGAAGCAAAGATGTAGAATGCAGATAATTTCATAACAAATAGGACGTAACGTATGTTTCCTGGATTTTTTAATTTTAACAACAATTTCTATAAAATATTAAAAAGCGATGTCACATAATGATTCTAAATAATTATCCATAAAATTGTACCCATAGTTCATGTAAAACATTCGTTGTATACATTCGAAGAAATGCGTCTTTAATAAATTTCAATAATTCTGTTTTCGTACTGCCGTAGAAAATTGTTAACTTCTATCATAAAATAATACCAACGAAACATTAACCTATATGATATTAATAATAGCACAGAAAAAAATGTACGCGATGGATTTTGCTTGTTGAAATTAAATCAAATGACTATCAGATAGCCCAGACATTTACATTAAATACCTAATATTCGGAACTCCGTAGATGAGATCAAACACAGTTTTCATTGGATTACAGTTTTCGTATTAAGCACGGGTTTCTTGAATTATTAAAGATTGATCGAAGACTATTCGAGTCCCCCTTCACGGACTTGTGATATATGGGGCGATTGTCGTGTCTTTGCACGTGACGCAAGAGAACCGCACTTCTCTAATATTTTAAGCCAATCTGAGAAATCTATATCATCATGTATGACGCATATACTATTTTTAGGAGATTCACGATTTTCATGATTAGAAATTTAATTTAGGTTTTACAACAATAAATTGTTATGTTTTATATAGGTGCGGGAGTAATGTGTAATAAATAACTGCTGTAACTTATATCATTTAAGATGGCTTCAACAAATATTTTAATCTCTTATAAGCCCTGCGAAAAATGTTAGGTAGGATTCTCATGAGAATCACATGAGAAGTTGAAACAAGTACCTTGTACATTTCATATAAATGTCGTATAGTATTCTCACTATGTTACGGAAACACTGTTCGACGATATTTTCGATTTTTATGAAAATTGACCTGATTGTGATGATATTTTCATCTAATTTCCATAAAATTTCAACTCAAAACATTCATAATTATATGCTCATAAAACTACCAATTAAATTATTTTGTTTCATGTCATAAAACTTATTCGTACGATACTTGTATGACTAATAGATGTATATAATGTACATATACGATAACTATAAGGAACTTATTTCTATTTCTCATGAGAATCTCATGAGTATCCTACTTTTTTCGCAGGGATAGTATATTTTAATTTATTATTACAAACCACCTAGTCAACCACAAAATATAATTGATGTTGCTGCTACATAAAAACTGTTACATAGTATTAAAAAAACAATGTATACGTACCCGCTATGAAACCTAAAAGGAAATATATCACCTTTACGGAGTATTTACATGAATGCTATTACGTATCAAATATGTGGCAAGTTTATGTAACATTTATGTAACAAATGTTCTCTCTCTGCATTTCAATATGTTATCTTTAAAAATTATGTATTTAATACCTCACGAACGCTATATAACCAGTATGTATCAATTGCATGTAATATTTATATAACAAATGTTCTCTGGTTGAACAATGTTTAAAAATAATGTATCTGATACATAAACAGCGCTGTTTAACCGGTATGTAACGTTTGTATGTAATACTCATGTAACACATCTTTATCCCTGAGTATTTTTTTATATTTTGTAGTTGATACAACACAAATAAAGATACTTTACTGCAAAGATTAAAGTTTTGCTTCAAAATTCGATTTGATTCAATTTCTAGTCAAATTACTTTCAAAAATATATTTTTTTTCGAATGGTAAATACACAAACGCGATGTTCTATATAAAAGTGAAATACATTTTTCAGGAATAAAATATTAGGCCACAGATACAGACCCAAATTATTTTAATTAACGATCAATAGAAAAAACATTACATGTGTTTAATATATTTTATTTATTACATCTGACAAATTGTATAACAGTCAAATCATTAAGACCATGAAAATTTGGTAATCGTCGGGTGCTTCAAATCTATTAGTCTTCCACCCCAAATAACGAGTAATCATAGCGTGCAAGAGTAGGTTAGTGGTTATGCCGTTAGCCTAGTAATCGTGAGATCCAGGTTCGATTCCCTGCGAGTCGGGGCGAGTGTTTTTCAGATTTGTTTGGGGGCGGTACATATTTATGAATGAGTACTTTAAATTAATAGTAAAAAGTAGCATAAGGATATAAATAAATATTTCCCTAATAACAGATATTGTATATAATTTATAATTGCCTTTTATAGATCTGTTACGTAAATGTTACACCCTGGCAAAATTGAAGCGTACACTTTAAATGTACGGGAAATGTACACGAAGTGTACTCTTCATCGAAGCGTACGTACCCTTCATGTACTTTTAACTTGCCGAAAGTACTGGAGTGCATTTTCTCATTTTAAGAGTAATCGCGTTCACCTCATGGAAGGTACTTCGAGAGTGAATAAATGCATAGATTTTTACGAGTACATTTTTGATAGTCACATTTAGTGTACCATATTCTTATTAGGAATGAAATAAGGCGTTCTAACTATCAGTTCTAACCCACCCAATAAGCGGTCAAAATAGTTGTACTTTTTGAATAAATTTTTTGTATTGTGTTAAAATCATTTCACAATTATTACAATGACCGCCAATGCGTTAAAAATCTAAGTATGAGATCCACATTGATTTTAGAGCACATCATGGCCTTGAGAAAATTATATACGAAAATGATTGTTTGTGTTGATAATTATATACAATATGGCCGACCAAATTTTTCAAAACAACAATTTTTTATGAAATATGATATGAAGGGATTTTTGAGGTAGCTGATTACAAATCGGTTGACGAAAGTAAAAAATTTAAAATGGTGGATCCAATATGGCTGACAAAAAATTTTAAAATCGAATTTTTATGGAATTTAATATTAAAGTTTGGTATTTGGTCATTGCAATGCTCTTGGCGAAATAGAATTCGATTTATTCAATATTGCAGGCTGAAGTAAAAAAACCATGTTATAGTTTAGTATATTTATTATTCGATCTATTTTTATTAGTAAAATTTAAAATTCCTAGTGATCAACTAATATCATAAAGAAAATCAGTTCATCCGCACCCTACCCACCAATATAATTGATGTTACCAACTCTCACCTCGTGTGGGTAGATGAAAAGGAGATTTTTTTTTTTACCTTTTTTATAATTTTTTTTAATTTTTAGTTTTTTTTTAAAATAATTTATTTATTAGCAGGTTTTTTTATATTTTAAGAATTAGTGTGACTTAACCCGTTTCATCCTGAAATGCCCTAAATTTTAACTTCTTTTCATCAGATGCTTTCTCATAGAGAAAGTAACTCAATCGTTTTGATATAACCAAACCTATTGTATTTTTTCTCGAACTTTCTAAATCCGGTTTCAGATTGACCATATCTGCCGCCATTTTTTTACTATGGCGGTTTAAACATAAAAAAATCGTGAATTTTGAAAAAATTTGTTCAAATAATCGTATTTTTTAACAGGAAACCGTGTTCGAATCAAGCTGAATCTCTGTATCTGGTGGAGTAAATAGTTATACTAAAAGATAGGATGGTTATTATATCACCATTCAAAATGGTGGATTCAAAATGGCGGACCTCAGTGAACATTTTGTTGAAAAATTTCTGGACGCTCTAACTGAACAATTATGAGCTTGTTTAAAAAAATGCTCACAATAAAAAATTCTTAGAATTCGTCGAGAAATAAAGTGGATTTTTTCAGATTTTTTAAATGAATTTTTGAAATTTTTTTTTCAAAATTCTTTCCAAAATTGTAATTTTTTTTCGAAAAATTCTGAACAAAATTTAGTGCATTCTCTGATGAATTCTAAGAGTTTTTTATTCTATTCATTTTTTCCCAAAAGTTGGTAGTTTTCAAAAAAGAAAAATCTTAAACTATAATATTTGAAATTCATTTCCTCGAAAAATATCAACTTTTGAAAAGAATTGCAAAGAACAAAAAACTCTACCAGAATTTACCAGAGAATGCACTAAATTTTGTTCAGAATTTGTCGTAAATAAATTACAATTTTGAAAAAAAATTTGAAAAAAAAATACTCAAAACTTGAAAAAATCTGAAAAAATTCCACTATATTTCAAAATCAATTCGAAGAACTTTTCATTCTCAACATTTTTTTTAAAAAGCTCGTAGCTTTTGAGTTAGATCGTCCAGAAATTTTTCAAGAAAATTTTGACTGCACTGAGAGAAAACTTGTTGGTAACCGCAACTATTTTGTTTAGTGAAAAAAATTACAGTAACCTTGACGATATATTATGGTAAACCTGACATTAATAATGTTATCGGTACTATATGAATATAGTAAAATATTATCTCCATAATATTGTTACAGGGAACGTAAAATTACAGTTCCTTAACATTAAATTTTGTGGTTACATGCACATGAATTAATATAGTAAATGTAACATTATATTCCATGTAAATTTTACCATAAATTTTAGTTAAATACGGTCATAACTATTCTTTTAGTCAGCTGCACTGCAATTTATGGTTAACGAGATATCGAATGCGAAACTCGAACTGGAAGAATTTTTTGTTTTCTTCTATTCTGCATGCTAGAGAAGGATAGGACGCTTAAAGATATTTCTGACACGTGTATGTGTATTGTTTTATATTCTCTTTGTTTTATAGTAGGTATGTATATAAAAAAAGATGAAAACAAACCAGTATGGTTCGCAAAAAAAATAAATTCAACCGACAAACACTTAATATACATTAATATACATAATACATTTGAATTTCGCGGGCAGAATTTTCATAAATTGACGATAGGTGGCTAATCTTTTCTTTTATTTTTACGCAAGCACCAGTACCATATTTCTATTAGTATATATGTAGTTGGATTCCTACGTTGCTATATGTTAGGTCGTTGTGAGTTCTCAAATGTATCTGCGTTTTACGAATGCGGTATGTGTATATGTTTTTGAAATGTATGAAGCGAATATACTGTTATATACGTCTGCGTTTATGCGTGTCATGTGTGTAAATAGTGTATTTATTATATAATATCCTTGTTCATAAAATTCAATAAATGTCTATTGCAGATACCACAGTCTAAAATATTTCGAGGCAAAATAAGTAATATTGTTTTCTCGTTTTCTTTAATCCAGATTTAAAAAATAACTATACAATATAGTTGGTTTTACCATATTATATAGTTAGCCTAACATTCGATAATAGATAGCTGAACCATTTTTAAAAGGTGCAGTTTACTCTCAATTCTGTTACCTTCACTCTATATTATTGTATGAATAACAAAAAATTCGTCAGTAGGTGTTATCATAAAATTTAGTTGTGACTGTATTTCACTCAAATTTAAAGTAAAATTATGGTAATGGGGACTATAATTTTCTCTCAGTGTGGGAACCGCGATTTTGAAGCCGCCATTTTGAATGGAGAATTAATAACCATCCTATCTTTTAGTGTAACTAATTACTCCACCAGATGCAGAGACTTAGCTTGTTCCGAACATGGTTTCCTGTTCAAAAATACGATTATTTGAAGACATTTTTTCAAAATTCACAATTTTTTTATGTTTAAACCACCCGCGCCATAGTAAAAAAATTAATTTTGTACATTTTTCTAACATTTTTTTTTCAGATATGGTCAATCTGAAACCCGATTTAAAAAGTTCGAGAAAAAATACAATAGGTATGGTTATATCAAAACGATTGAGTGACTTTTTCTCTAAGAAAGCACCAGATGAAAAGAAGTCAAAATTTACGGCATTACAGGACGAAACCGGTTAATGAAGCAATGTTTACAAAAGTGTAATGAATAAGTTGTGCAAAATTTAAATGTTCGTATTTCGCACTGTCGAGATGAGCACTTTTTTCAAGTCTTTATAGCAGTAAATGTGCAGTTTTTGTCTTGAGATGCGATGTTTGTCAAATAATGTTTAGCAAAACATAAAGCTAATTCTTTTATACCAACTTTTTTCTCGTTCTCCTGAGCAGCATTGAATAAGATCGTAGAATTTGCAATGGCTGCTTGTATCAAGCGAAAAATTACAGCTAAAAAGATATATGTAGTTCTGAAGAAGATTAAAAAATTGACATACAATTCCCAGAAGCATTTCATGAATATAACAAATACATGGGCGGCGTAGATGTACATGATATGCATTATAACAACTTGTTACCCTTTATTCGATCAAAAAAATGGACTTGAGTAATTTTTATTCGTTTGATAAACGAATTTTATACGTTTGATAAATCAATTTAAACATTTTTTGGTCAGCCATATTGAATCCACCATTTTAAATTTTTTACTTTTGTCAACCGATTTGTAATCAGCCACCTCGAAAACCCTCTGATACCAAATTTCATACAAAATCGTTGTTTTGAAAAATGTTGGTCGGCGATGTTTGTTTCGCCATTTTGAATTTCTCAATTTCATCAATAGATTTGTAATCATTTGTATTGATTATCGATGATTTCAGATAAAAATAATCTGTTCAATAATATAATTAGTACGAAATAAATGTCAAGAGTGCATTGTTACATTTTGTGCGGTCATAATACAATTCAGGTTTCAGTCAATATGGTAAATTATAATGGACGAAGTTTCAACAATTACGTAATGTGTCTAAGAAGTTCGTATAAGATTCGAAATAATTTATACATAATCTAAGATATTACAAAAATGTACTTTTATTATAAAAATACCCAGATATTTAGTATATATTGTTATAATATTTTATTTGAGTTTGAGTACTACACTGAGAACTAAATTTACTTGAGTCAAGTAAATGGATTCACTAAAAATTTATTTTTTTTTATTCAAATCCTTGTATTCTATGTTTAACAAAACGGATTTTATAAGAAAGTAAATTATTGCTTATCTTTAATAAACCATTTCGAAACTTACATATTTCTCAAAAAAGTAAACATTATCTTGAAAAGATGGTCGTACCGAAAAATCAATTTATTTGATTATAAGAATTCCAGTTTCTAGTTACTTAAAAATAACAAAGAATATTAAGAAAATATATTTTTGAAACTAAATTTTTATTTTCTTTGAAACGAATCGGAGTCATTTGATTAAAATCTCTCACGAATCGTTCAAACATTACAATTAAATATGTCAAATATAGTCAATCATTATTAAAATAAAAGACAGGAATCGTTGGTGCTGAAATAAAAAGTCATTATTATCTTTGTCATTTAATTAAAATATATTTATCTTTTGAATCTTATAAAATAATTGAACTCGTCATAACCATAAAATTACCACACATACACAACATACTCGAAGTCTACTCGCATGTAAATAAATAAGAGTCAATAAATTAAAATGTATTATCGAGTCGTTGGTACGTCTGTGGAGTCATTATATATAAAAATTGTCATGTCGTCAACGACGTATAATAAGTTAACGCGGATGAAATAAATTAATGACACGAAAACGCGAGCACACATTCAAATTAAACTTTCACACACATACACATACATTAATACACATAAATAAGTTAACATATATACATAAAAATTTTATTACATAATCATGATCAATTTAACACACATATTCAGATTATCATTTTTAATACGGAACGGAAGAGAAAGAGGCTTACTTTAATTTATGTCTTCTTTCTTCTTGCGGCGTCCTTTACTCTAGTTCCGGTTCTCCATCCGTCTCTTAGGTTTGCTGCTTCGGCTGCTGTCACTTGATGAATCACATTTTGATGTCACACTCCCTCGCGACCACGAGGAAGAGGACCAGCAGCCTCTTGTAGTACAAGGACGAACGGAGTTCCGTCGTCAGTCCGTCGATATATCCTCCTGGTTTTTTATCCTCGCCGCCTCCATGAATGATAAGATTTTTTGGTGCCGGCTGTTGAAGTGCGTGGGCCCACTTTTTATCCGGAGCAGCCAGGTTCTCCGTAATTGAGGCAGCGAGTTGTCTAGATGAAGATCCCAGAAGGAAGTCCAATGAAAGAGAGTCCTAAATGAAAGAGAGTTGAGGGACACTTACCAGGTCTTATAATACCTCGGTAAGTATCCCTATGTCCATTCGTGTCGCCGAGTTCCATTTTTACTAAGAATCGGGACGGGAACTGTCAAACATTTGAATCTAATTTGCTTAATTTGAGTTTGACAGCCCGCCCCTCATTTGAATTTGGAGCGCATGCGCCCCATTGCGGCGACACATGCGCTCCGAGCTTGGAACTCGGCCCGTTGTTGCCCACTTTTCAGGTTGCGCGACCAGGGCGCCGTTGCACCTCTTCTGCGCAGGTAGAGGCGCACCAGCGCCAGCGCCATGTCATTGCGTGCGCATGTCCATTGATGCGCGCTCGGATCCCACGTGGGCTTGGGATCCAAAATGGCCGACCGGCCGGAAAAAGCGCGCATCTCGTCCTTGGTATCCACTTCGTTATTTCACATTTAAAGCACGTCCGTACAAATATCGCAACGGCCCTCTTTCTCTCCGCCGCTCTTTCTCTTCCGCGCGGTCGGGTTAAACGGCTCGTTACATCTTTAACCGAAGCATAAGTAATTAAATTTAAGATAACAATTTATAATAAAGTACTGGTGCAGAAATAAAAACATATTTACTATTTTTAAGTAAATCAATGATTGACATGAATATATCAATTTCTTGAAACCAACGACTTAGGATATATATTTTTTTAAGTAAATGTTTACTTGAAACAAATATTTAGGCGTTTTAAACTAATAAACCGCGTGAGATGGCATTAAGTAAATTCATTTTTTAAAAGCATGATATTCATTTAATGAATATTTATTTATTTTAAGTAAATCCATGATTTCTTACAAAATAACCACTTATTGCATTGATTATGTAGTGCACATTTTGTTTTTTAAGTAAGTGCACACTTGAAACAAATATTTATGCTTATTATATCCAGAATAGTAAATAACGTGAACTTGGTATAAATAAATCGATACTTATAAATGTATCATGAATTTATTAATTGCTTGACTTCTTTTCGAAGTACATGTTTATTTTGAATAATAAACTACTGTTGTAGAAATGAAAAAATATCTTTGTCACACCTGCACAAAACTGCCACCTTTCCGTGCAGGTTAAGCGAACGGAAAGTTGCCATTTATGGCCGAGGACACAACTGCGCATGCGCACGGGCGTTTTTCAATTTTTACCGCCCGCTGTTCTCATTACAGCCCGCCACTCGTTACCGCCGGCCAATAAGGTGGCATTTTTGTCGACAGGTGTGACAAAAAGTATCGTCTGTACCACGGGCGGAAATGCATTACACGCTCGGGCGAAGCTTAATCTCTCGTCTACGACACCAGCTGCAGTATTGCCCGCGCCGCAATACATGCCTTTCCGCCCTAGATACACAATATACTATTACTGTTGGCAATAACCAATGATTTACATGAACATTTCAATTTCTTGAATTCAACGCCCTATACACGTGTTACTTTTCTTTCCTAATAAATGTTTATTAATTTAAACTTATACCGCATTCCCGCCATTTTGTCGCCTCTTCCATTCGATCCCGTCCGTAGTGCGATTGCGTCCCAATAATCTAAGGTAATGAATAATTGATAATAATATGTATATATGTATATATTCTGATCCAGAAGTTACACAGAGGTACGAATCATAGGCGGATTAATTGATGAATTTCTCGATTTTTGCAATTAAAAAAAAATGATTTAAATATGAAAATGTGCTTTTTAATGTAACAAAATATATTTTATTATTAAGGAATGAAACGTTCCTGAAAACATTATAGGCCTCCTTCGGGCATTAGTATGTATATCTATTATTTACAGCGCACGAGAGCGAAGCGGCGCAATAAAGAGCTTAATTGCTTCAGCTCCTGTACTCCAGAGGCCAGATTTCAGCCAAGAATTTGTCATTGAGACAGACGCCAGCGATACTTATATAGGCGCTGTCCTTGTTTAAGAAATTAATGGATCGGAACGATTGTTAGGATTTGCAAGTCGTGTTTTGAGTTCTGACGAACGGAACTATTCCGTCACCGAGCGCGAGTGTTTAGCCGTTATCTGGGCGATTGAAAAATATAGGCCATATGTTGAGGGTTATAGATTCAAAGTGGTCACCGATCACAGTAGCCTTCAATGGTTGAAAAACCTGCACAACCCGACGGGGCGTCTTGCTCGCTGGGTATTACGGTTGCAAGGCTACAATTATTATTTTTAGCATCGCAAAGGGTCCTTGCATACGGTTCGCGACGCTTTATCGCGTCTGTATGAAGACAGTGAAGGTGCACCGCTAGCAGCCATAGAAGTGGCTGAAGACACCCAGGATGCGTGGTATTTAGCCCAAAGGCAAAAAGTGTTGCAACGACCATATGAATGCCAGAAATGGAAAATTATGGGTGGTCGTCTTTATGTTTATCGTCCTGACATGAGAATCGAAGAAGTGTTGTCTGATGAAT
Organism: Trichopria drosophilae; assembly: GCA_030407085.1. Taxonomy (NCBI): domain Eukaryota; kingdom Metazoa; phylum Arthropoda; class Insecta; order Hymenoptera; family Diapriidae; genus Trichopria; species Trichopria drosophilae. The sequence continues at coordinate 139,701,689 of CM059582.1, forward strand.
ATGGCTGGAAGCTGGTGTTGCCTAAAGAGCAACGTCAAGCCGTGTTGGCAGAGTGTCATGAAGAGCCAACAGCCGGTCACATGGGGCAATTGAAAACATGAGAACGTGTCCAACTTTATTATTATTGGCCTACCATACGGCGTGATGTTCGACGTTTCGTCAAAAATTGCAAGATTTGCCAACAGTGCAAAGTATTGCAATCAGCACCGGCCGGGTTATTAGGAACACGAGAGCTTAGCCAGCCAGGACAAATCATTTCTGGTGATATTACGGGACCTCTACCGAGAACTGCAAGAGGCTACGAATATATTTTAATTTTTCAAGATTTGTTCACTCGTTGGATTGAGTGCGTAGCCGTTCGTCGTGCAGATGGTCCGACGACTAAGAAAGCATTTAAGGAGCGAATACTGTTGCGATTTGGCGCGCCAAAGACATTCCTGTCCGATCGTGGGTCCGAATTTAAGAACAAAGTGATGGACAAATTTCTACAAGATGCGGGAATTGTACAGGAAAACACGCCACCGTATCATCCATAGGCTAATCCTGTAGAACGCGTCAATCGCACAGTAAAGACGATGATTATGTCATTCACTGAGGAGAACCATCGCAAATGGGATGTTCTATTAAATGAGTTCACTTTTGCCTTCAATACGGCTGTTATTGAGTCAACTGGTTTTAGTCCATCCATGTTGACGTACGGTCGTCAGTTGCCGCCACCTCGGCTAAAACGACGGCAAGAAGAGTTGTCAGCCAAGGCAAGTGAGCCTCAAGCAGCCAGAGTGCGATGGAATTATCGTATGGGACAGTTACCTGAGCTATATGAGCAAGTTGCTGAGAATAGCCGAGAGGCGCATCAACGTCAATCCAAATACTACAATGCAAAGCATCGAGATGTGCAGTACAAGTTTGGTTCACGAGTATGGAAAAGAAACCGGATCTTGTCCTCAGCCGCTCAAGGTATTACTGCCAAGCTGGCTCCTAAATATATTGGGCCATACACAATTGATGAGCGACCTGGCGCGAATATTTATGAATTGGAAGACGCTAAAGGTCAGCCAAGAGGACCCATGCACGTGATGGATCTCAAGCCTTATGAGGAGATGGCAGAAGACCTGGATGAAATTCGGCCGATGCCCGAAGAGGCTACAAGAGCTGAAAAGGCTTCAAGAGCCGAAGTGGCCACAAGAGCCGAAGATTCATCGTCTTCAAGCAACGAGTCGTCATCAGGAAAAGATGATTCGCCGACCGTTGGCCCAGTCCTCCGCGAGCGTAAATTCGTAATCCGCCTGATCGAATTGTTAACGCGAACGGTAAACGCGGTCGACCTCGCACAACGCGCGTGTGCGTTCATCGTGAAGCGACGCCGGCAGTACGACAATCACGTGTCGTGCAGAACGTTTGTTCGAATGAGCCATTGCGGATTGTTAGGAAACGCGGAAGACCAAAAGGGTCGAAGGCTAAGCCGAGTTTGGCCAATCCCGATGATGTAGTGATAGGTAGGACAAGAGCCCAGAGCCGAAGGATATTATCCTAACTATTATCTTTTATGTAGGGAACCCATACCAATCGTAGAAGAACCAATGGACGAGGGGGCGCTGGTAATTCGAGCGCGAGAACCATCGCTGGAGGACCAGCAATTAGCCATTACCCTTCCAGGGTCTCCGCCTCTGGGAGCCACTTCGTGGGCAAGTAGAGGAGTTGCGGAGGCAGAGGCGGGCTCTTCAGCAGCAAGAGGAACAGGTGTTTGGCCACTATGACTGGCTGATAGAGCAGTTTGGCGAGCCATTCCAGGCAGTAATCGGCGAACAATATACGCGCCTAATTGCCAACTATCGGGCGGACCAAAGAGAGGCCAAAGGCTTCAGGAGAGAGGCAGCCAACCATCGCCGGAAAGTTGCCAGCTTGGCAGAACAGCGGACAAATATCCAGCTCCAGTTAGAGACGAAACGGTCCAACGCCCTGAAAAACTCCAGTGGGCCCAACAGGCCCAGGAGGAGGCCAAAACGGCAGCGTTGGCCGAATTAGCCGAGGCCGAAATTCTCAGCGGCGATCTGAGGGAAATCGCGAGGCAGATAGCCCGCGAACAGGGAGAAGATCCCAGAGAAGCCACGAAGGCGTATCGCACCTGCTATGTGTGCCGACACCCAAACGTGGCACGGGGCCATGAATGTCCGGAGCGCGCCCTGCACTCATTGATACCACCTTCGGCGTATCGTCGATGAAGCCAATTGGCGCGACTCCTTGGTCGGTAAACGCTATTAAGCCTAGGACTTACTGAGCCGTAAAGAATCTTTTTATACCAACGGGAAATAATAAATGGATATAAAAATCATACCTTGGAAGATTTATTTGTAGAGTAGGATGTCATACACAACTTATATATCTATTATTGCTTTTAATATTTTTTTTTTATTTTATTTTTCCTGATCTTTTCTTCTGAGAGATTTTGGAGAGCTGGTACGCCCACGCTACCCAGCGTCTGGGGGAGGGGAGCTGTAACGTTCCTGAAAACATTACAGGCCTCCTTCGGGCATTAATATGTATATCTATTATTTACAGCGCACGAGAGCGAAGCGGCGCATCGACATATGGAGAGAGAGAGAGAGAGACCGCGTGAATATCCTTTGATAGGTCCGCGAGATCACGTGACCCGCGAATAGATTCCTTGACAGCTAATTGCCGAATTCGCAGTTAGACTACGTCATTGATTAGCACTTGTTGCGTTTTTGTCGTCGCGCCACGATCATAGCCCGGGTTGGCGATTCACCAATAATATAGTGTCCTTATTTTTTTGTTATTGTTCCGGATATCCACGCGACGAGGCTCCTAATAACCGATTAGGTCGAGTGGGATAATATTACAATAAAATTCCTGTAGAATTAGGAGGAAAATATGAATTAACTTCTTTGCAATTAGTTTGTTTTGGGGCGTGGTTGTTGTTTTCCGAAGTCCTGCCTCTAGTAAACAAATAATCCGAACCCGAATAAGCAGGCCTGTGGAAGGCACCTTCAGTCAGTTGATCGTGGGGTTCCGAGACGTTCGGACCAGTTTTACCTTTATAGTTCGGGTATATCAAAGAGCCAGAACCTTGAGGTGCGATGGTGGTGACTTCCCGGGTCGCTTCGCGGTCTCATCGGTGGGTGAGTAATAATTCGATATATCGGTTATATTGTATATTATATTATTTATTTATATACTATATAAAAATGAGATATCTATTGGCGAGATATGTCTGGGGCAGGGTCCGCTCACAAGCCCCACTGAAGAGTCCGTGAGCGGACCCGGGACGAAACATCAGCCAACCTATTTATTTATGTTTCTCTAATATTTGCATGTGACATAGCATGACATAGTAGGAAAATACGGTATCGTTTATCGAAATATATATTCGACCCCTATAACCGCGCGACAACCCCCTTCCCTGTAAGTAACAAAATGGTGCCGAAACCCGGGAATCAATGCCGGTAATCAAGGAAGTGGGGTTGGAGAGAATTTGTGATTTATTTATTTGTTTATTTATTTATCTATTCCTTATTTATTTGAATATTTATTTTGACGGGGTAAATTATTCTACATTGTAATTCAGCGATTTAAGTCGTAATATCGATCCTTTCGAGTTTGTTGAATATCAAATACAAAACAGCGCCTTTGACAGGTGTTCTGGCGCACATCATCTTTTCTAGATGTCTGTAAGAACATCGCGCTTTATAAATGTTAAAACGAAACTGTTGCGAACAGTTCGAATCGTTCTAAAGATATTACCCGCTTGCATAGTTAAATTAAGAGACGAAGTAATAATCGAGGCTAAAAGAAGACTACTGCAGACACGACGTGAGGGAGATAGCGATTCGAGTCGAGAAATTGTTTATAAGAAAATCGTTTTCGGGGCGGAAAAAACGAATTGATCTACGATAAGTAGACTAAATCGCGACGAAGGATTCAATGGGTGCTACATAGTCCGCAACAATCCGCGTCGGGGCGAGGGATTGGTTCGCAGCGCGGAGCGGCCCGTGGTCCCAAGCTTGCCTTTAAATGGAGAGTAGCCCCGAAGTGTTCCGAGCAAACTGGGCTGGCACTAGGGTGAACAAGAAGTTTCTAGGCTGAAGCGGGAATCGGTGTCTCGCCTTCGAATGGAAGTACCCAGGCGTTCCGAGCTGGCGGCTACTGCGTCGAGTTAAGCTGGCGTCTGGCGAATATGAAGTTTGTTGGTTCGCAGCGTAGAAATTTGAATTTCCCTTCGGCGCGCGCGTGCGCGAGTCGGGTTTCTTTCGATGATACACAATCATACGTGGCGGTTTGTGTCAATTTCTCGGCTTGGTGGCTGCACCCTTTCGTTTCTTTTTTCTAATAAATGGATCTTATTGCCTAACATTGTGCCCATTATTCACACTTCGAATCAACAACAATAACAATATATAATTGAAATGAAGAAAACAAAAAAAAAAGTGTAAAGTGAGGAGATAGTAAATATTAATAGGAATAACTTGCGTACAAAAAGTATTGAAATACTTAGTTCATCTTAATAAATGAGTATATATTGGTGGTCAATAGAAGGGTTTCCTACAGGAAATAAATATATAGTAGTGACTATAAGAACCATTTAAATAGAAAGTTTCTTTTAATGGTTACCAACCGCTTCTCTTAGTGTAACGATAGATTTTCACGATTCAAAGGAATCTCGCCTTTGCTACTCTGACTTCGTCAAAGGAACATGTTGCGAACAGAATTGATGCCTCGCGTATTTGCGGTGTGTTTTTTCCACTATGGTGGTTTTCCCACTATATCGTCCCGAATGGGGGGTACTTCTCCAAGTCGAAGGGTGCCTCTATGTCCTAATGTATGGGCCCTTTGAAAGCCGTAGTACTTTCCAGATAGATAGATATGGATGGATAGATGGATGGATATATATAGATGGATAGATAGATATCGAGGAAGGTACCGATACGATGTTTGACGAATTTGAATTTAAATTTAGTCGGTAACTCGGTGCCGATGAAGTATATTGATCGATAAAGACAAATGAGAGATTCGATTTGACAGTTAGTCTAATTCGGACATTCGGGCGCGAAGGTATCACGGCGAATTTAGGAATAAATAAAACTTTTTGAATTCGGATCGTCGAGTTTTAATCGCGAGTCATATCCGGTTATTTTAGTCGTAAAGAAAATGGAATTTAATAAGATTATGCGATAGAAATATTTTACATATGTCGCGAACAGAATCGGCGTTTTACTATCAGCGGTGCCGGGCGTAGGTTTTCCCCACAATTGTGGTTTTCCGTTCGCCATTACACACCTGAATGGGGGTACCGCTGGCAAACGGCTACAAAGAACGAGACGATAATCTGATTTATACGTATGAGATTCGAAGGCGATATCACGTTAAACAATGGAAATTTAACTGATTGTAGACAGCTTCGTTTCGTAGTACCGAGAGTGGTGCGAGTTGGTAAGATTCTTAAGGGTCCTAGAAAATGGGAAAGAACACGAGTGTGAAATTTGTGTCGCCAACTCGCTTCCAAATGGAAGTAGTCCGGGGGTTCCGAGCACGCGGGATTGGAGCCCAGCTCTAATTTGGCGGCTGTGCTGGCCTGCGGACGAATATGAAATTTGGAAGTTCGCAGTGTGTTGAAATTGTTAAAAGTAATTCGTTAATTGATAGTACTGTGTGGTTCCGAGCACGTGGGGTTAGAACGAGGTGCTAACCTGGCGGCTGTGCTGGCCTACGAACAGTTTGAGAGAGAGAAAGAGAGAGTGAAAGAGAGAAAGAGAGAGTGAAAGAGAGAGAGAGAGAGAGAGAGAGAGAGAGAGAAAAGGAGTGACGAAAAACTGAATGAGAAGAAAAGCGATAGAGGTTTAAGAAACGAAAGCTTTAACTTTCGGTCCCACTATTTAAATGCGAAAATGATTTAATTGTATTGTTTACCGGATTTTGACTTCCATTGTCTATTGTTGTGGATTATCCCTCACTGTCTTCGCCTTCCCGTTATTTTCGTTCATTGTTTATTATTTTTCTTATTCTTGATTTTATAATTTTTCGTTATTATTCCCTTTCCCCCTCCCCGCAGATCCACGCAGCGCGGAAGGACATTGGTCCAACCGTCGTCTTCGAAGCCACTCAGGCTCGGGTGCATTTTGCACTTGGGGCCCTTCGACCCCGCCGTGGAGCTTGGCTCTGACATGCGGGTCACAACACGCTGGAGAGGCTAGGTGCTCTCCAGGCAATTTAGGCTGTGGGTAGCTGCGGGGGGAGGAGGGAGGTAATCAAAGAAAATATAGATTTATTTCTTGTTAAATTTATTTACAACTTTATTTACGACTTCGTTACGAGGTCTTGGGCGAAGCCAGGGGAGGAGTAACGTTTGAGAATCATACTAGACTTGAAGCTTACGCAATTTAGTTTAGGCGAATTTAAATATCTGGAGGTCGGACTGGCAGGGAGTGGTCCTTTACAATCCGTGTTCGTTCGAAATTGTTATGGTAGGTTTACTTCGAAATTGTTATGGTAGGTACCACTATAAAATATAGAGAAAGGAACAATGTAAGTACCGACTCTACCTTACTTACTCTCTCTCTCTCTCTCTCTCTCTCTCTCTCTCTCTCTCTCTCTCTCTCTCTCTCTCTCTCTCTCTCTCTCTCTCTCTCTCTCTCTCTCTCTCTCTCTCTCTCTCTCTCTCTCTCTCTCTCTCTCTCTCTCTCTCTCTCTCTCTCTCTCTCTCTCTCTCTCTCTCTCTCTCTCTCTCTCTCTCTCTCTCTCTCTCTCTCTCTCTCTCTCTCTCTCTCTCTCTCTCTCTCTCTCTCTCTCTCTCTCTCTCTCTCTCTCTCTCTCTCTCTCTCTCTCTCTCTCTCTCTCTCTCCTCTCTCTCTCTCTCTCTCTCTCTCCTCTCTCTCTCTCTCTCCTCTCTCTCTCTCTCTCTCTCTCTCTCTCTCTCTCTCTCTCTCTCTCTCTCTCTCTCTCTCTCTCTCTCTCTCTCTCTCTCTCTCTCTCTCTCTCTCTCTCTCTCTCTCTCTCTCTCTCTCTCTCTCTCTCTCTCTCTCTCTCTCTCTCTCTCTCTCTCTCTCTCTCTCTCTCTCTCTCTCTCTCTCTCTCTCTCGCTCTCACGGCGCGTGCCAGAATATTGGATAAACGCGTGTATTCCTTTTTAATTATTTTATATCTGTATATTCCTTTTTTTTTTAATACATCTCGATTATCTCAGTTAATGGTGTCTTTTTTTTGTGTGCTGCCTATTGGCTTTTGTCATGATCCCGATCCCTCTCCGCGGTCGTGAATACTTTTCTTTACGTACTGACGCCGGTCGGCACTAATTTTTTCGGAATTTGTTTCCACTTCAAGTTCTTTAACGTCGAATAGTCGAAACGTTACAGGAAATACTTTCTTGTTTTAAAAAAATATTTTTTACTTTCTAATACGATTAATTTGCTTCAGAAAAATGTTCATTTCATTTTAGAAATTATTTTACTGGCTTTCAAATTACTTTATTGTTAACAAATGATATTTATTGAAGGTAAGTAATTTTTAGTTTATTTCCAATAATATTTATCTCCGCATAGTAAATATTTACTTAATTTTAGAATATATTTATTTAATTTCGAAAATTATTTATCGGTTTCAAGTACATATTTATTTAAATTAATACATTATTTTTTCAACAAAATATTTTCTCGGCGAAAATGAATATATTTTAACTAAAAAAAACTAATTTTTTTAATTCAAATAAATTACTGTTTTTGGTTTATACTTTTTTAATCAACCATTTACTTGAGTCAAGTAAATTTTACTTGAAAATAGAATTATTTTCTTACTTACTTAATATCAATAAATTTGGCCAAATTGCTCCTGTCTACAAAATTATAATATGTTAAATGATAAATATGAATAATCAACGTAATATTTACAAATTTATTATGATCAAATTTATTATGAACTACAAAACTAGACTGGAGCCTAATTCCTTATTACTTGTACTGACCTTATTAACCCACATTTTTCGATGTTTCTAAGGAATTTGTGGAATATCATGCGCTACATCCTAGCATTTTCTGCATTTAAAATTGTTACACCATAAATACACAAATTTTAAGCTATTGTCAATTACATTAAAGAAATAAATCGGCATTAAAACCAATTTTTTTCCATCGTTTGTACCAATAAGCCTCTGTAAATTTTCAATCACTACTGCACTCAACATGGCGTCATCCAATTAAAAAAGTGCGGAACATATTCTGATCACTTACAAGAAGATCACTAACGATATATAGTGTTACGGATGCTGGCTACGCACATAATAGCACTCGTAACATAGACAATACTTGTTTTTTTATGATCGACAAGACACACACCGACTGGCCCGATTCGGCATCGCACATGGTTGCACACGCGTTGCAACTTATACGCGGAAATACGTATTCCTCTAGCTGCAAGCCCAAACGGTCAAGAAAAAAATGTGCCACGCCGAAGCTCGAAGTAAGACAATCCATAAGATCGCCACTCACACGCGCACACAATAGTACACGTGCCCCGAATCGCCGAGGTCACCAATAGGTCAAAGGGGTGAGCAATATCTCAGAAATTGAATAATTAAAAATTCCCGACTAATTGAAAGTTGACCCGCCTCAAAGAAGAGGACGATCGATGATAACAAAGGATCAACTATTTACCGAAAGCGAAAGGCTAAACGAAGAAAGAGATGCGGAAAACATACGCAGAACTCATGAGGGCTATACGCCGGAGTCAACACATATCAGACAAAGTGCTATGAAGAAGTCAAAAATGAAGGGACATAGGGATGCTTTGCCCGATAGTACGCGCAAAGACGATTCTCGGTTGTCAAGCTCCCTTAAAAGTCTGCAGGATCATACGGTACGCATCCTTCCTTATTCTACACCGTTCACAAAAACGAAGGGCCTATCTAAAAATAGACCGACGGGCCGAAGCAAGAAGGAGTCGAACAGAGTCCTTGCAACTCCGAGCGGGTTCCTCCATTCTTACTCGTAAGCGCAGAGAGCTAGAAAAGCTACCGCCGACGGGGAGAGACACGCTCACCCGAGCACCGACGAACGGCACGGAGATCGGATCGAAATGAAAATCCTCGACGAGTCGATGGAGCTCGACGAAATCCCCGTTGAGCCCAATGAAATTGCAGAAAGCGAAATGCAGGTTGATGAGATGACCATGCGTGCTTCTGAGAACGATGAAATGTCTCGGCATTTAAATTATTCACTCTCAAACTCATGCGTGTAATCCTGCAAAACTCTGAAGGAGTATACTGATGTGGCAAAATACGGGAATTGCCTTTTTACCTCCTTAATCAGATACAACAGTTAAACATGAGCCCTCGAGAACTAAGAAAAACATTGAAGAACAGCGATTATCCTGTGCCGAACATGTGCGTGCATTTTCCATACTGGAATCTGCATCGGAATTCGGCGACAATAACATCTTAACGATATTCGCACGACATTTCAGTGCAAATATTTGCGTACATGAGCATAGTCCGACAGATAAAACACAATTTTATTACATAAAACCGAAAAACGCATACCAAACGCTCCATCTACGTCTGGAAAAGTTGCACTATACCCCACTCTTGCCCGAGTACATAGGCATGTTGAGGTTAACAGACTCGGCGCTAGGACTTACGTCATCGTACGCAACGGCGCCGATTGAGGTAAGTCACGATCCCAACGTCTCGATGACGATCACCCCCACACAGCAACGTGGAGGGAAAGACCCGAAACGTAAACAGTAGACCTACGATCCCATAGATACTGGAAGTAATGAAGACTTTTACGAGCCTATCGATTCTAAATTAAGAATAAATACTACCAATGATCATAAAAATGTATTCTGTAAAAAGGGTCATATTGTATACTTTACTACGGCCAATGGGCATTTAGATAGCGAAATCGGTCTGGACCTCGTCGAACGACAATTAATTAATCCCGACGAATTGTCGCTCAAACGATTGAAAATCGGTGAAGTGATAGTACACAAAAAAGGTAATGCCCGACTCTTCGTACATGTCGTTAAACAAGACCTTGATGATCGAGCCTTGAAATCAAACATTGTCAAATCCATCAATGTATTGGATGCCCTTTTAATAAAGTTTGAAATTTCATTCATAATAATCGGGCAGGATTGCGACATGTTCCAACATATTCAAAGGCGAGAATATACAATGCAATTACTACTAGGCCGACGAGAACTAATGAATACATTTTGTAAGGACAACTGTTCCATACCACCGGTAGACGAACGATTAGCCATAATAAAAGAATACCATGATTCGGTTGTAGGGGGGCACAAAGGAGTGACCAAAACGTATCTTCGCTTATGCGAAAAGTTTTTCTGGCGGAACATGAAAAGTGACGTCAAGGATTCCGTAAAAAGATGTACCGGATATCAAAGGAAAAAACTCGTACGCGTAAAAATACGGATATCGATGGCCATTACAGGCGTTCGTATTGACTTATTTCTATTCCATACAATTACTTATAAAGTGACATGTTATGAAGCATCCCATAGTGTGCATGCAAAAAAATGATTATGCCATACGTCGTCAAGAGTCCGCTGTAGCCCTATAGCGCCTTCTTGTTCCGTTCGGACGTCGGGCTACCCGTAACGTGGTTTGTGTTCGGAAGTCTATTTATATCTTACACACACTTGGTACTCCACATCACTAACACTGCCTATTATGCTATTGCGCACTATACTGCCTATGCCTTTGTAAAAATGCATTTCTGAGTTTTGTTAGTCTATGGATATTTCACTATAGACACCTCCATGGAACAACCAAGCATGATGATTGTTGTGAATACTTCTATGTATCATCATTGAAATACTTATCGAGACATTTATGTGAATTATAATTAGAATACTTATTGTATTGTAATTGGAATACTTGTTGTATTATAATTGAAATACTTATATGTATTATAATTGAAATACTTCTTGCAGTACTTATGTTGTAACCCTTTTCCGGATTGGAAAAGGGCTGAACAAAAATTTAATAGAATAAACGCAACTCTAACTCAAAATATGGTCCCCACCTGGGATACCATTTGTAACCCGAATTTTCGGATGGAAAAAAGGGGTTATATAAAACTGAACTCCAAAATCCACGCAAACAAAACTCAATATATTTCTCAAAATAGAGGGGACGGTACATTAATTTGGGGCGCGACAAACGGACGGCAGAAATACGCAAAGGGCGGCTGAAACAGCAAAGGGGCGAGTTCGCAAATCACGCAAAGGGACAAATTTCTTTTGAAATGACCGGTTATCGATGGGGGGAACAAGTTAGTGTGGGGGCGGCGGTACTCACGAGAAAATAAACTGTCCTGGAAAGTATTTCAGAGTCCAGCCTTCAGGTTCGCCGAAAACTTTGCAGGATCCAACTTCCGCAGCTCACACTCACACACTATTTGGGGAAAGAACGCAAACAAAATAGGTGAATTCGCCACAATTTTCGCGAACAATAGTTGGGGACCGCACTTCTGGGAATCGCAATCTAAATTGGCTAATTGATTGACGGGATCGGAAATGCTTTACAGGTATACCGCACGCTTGTAGATCGCCGGACGGAATGTGTCGATGTTCTCCACGAAATCCTCGAGGTTTTTGCCCACGGGCACAGTTTTGCCAATTTTCCATCGGCGTAGAGCATCATGGGTAAGGAGGATAAGGAAGGCAATATCAGACGGGCATGCTGCCGAAAAAGGACAGCTATACCGGACGAAATTAGGAATTTGTGAATGGAATGGTGTGACGGCTGTATAAAGAAGGGGGGGGGTGACGTAACAAGACTTGTCGTCATAAGGAAGTAAGAAGGGGTAATTACATTCCCTAATACGTAAGAGAGAGAGAGAGATAAAGTATAGGGAATCGTCTCAGAGCGACGAAGAGGGACGGCGGAGATTTCCGTGTCCTGGAGACGAACGAACGGGATATCGTCTCTTTTCTTATGAAAACTGATGCAGTTTGGACTGCAACCAGCGGAGAACGCGGCATAAGGTCTGCCGTTAAGTTTTTCCGAGGGACGACTGTCGACTCGGGCACGAAAAGGTGGCGGCAACTCAAGTCGCCGAACATGCATGGATGCACGTAAGAGAAGAGGAGGAGGGAGTGAGGTGGACGCAGCGAAGGCTGCATGAGTCCGACGAAGAAAGACGAGTATTGGTGGGGGCTGCGCAACACAGGCGAGCCCAGGGGAGGGAATCAGCGCGCGGGCGCACGGCACGTAACGTCCATTTGACGTTCGAAGAATTTGAACGGCTGGCGAATGCGTAGCCGTGGTGGGGAGAGGAAACGAAAATCGGAATCGGACTCTCGCGTGTCGCGGCTGCGACGAAGTCGGGGCGAGGCCGTAACATGGAAAGATCCAGCGGTGAGAGGGGGAGAGTTCGGAACGAACGAAGCGAACGGTTGTCGGTGCGTAGCCGTGGAAGGGGGCGGGGTGGAACGGGCACGCGTCGTGAAAACGACGAACGATGGAGCGCCGAAGGGGCGACAGAGGGGGAAGGGGACTCGCACATCGAGTGTATGACGAAAGTATTCGTACACAAGCAGATGCTTTTACGAGCAATCGGTAAAACCGTTCAATTGCTCGAATTGCAATTGACGGACAGCTAATGGGAGGTTGGAGGAAATAATATGTCATTGGAACAGGAGAGATGAAAATTGGGATGGTTAAAATCAAGGGGATGCACTAGCCTCAGGATTTTTATCCGCGTGACCTTGAATTGACAAGAGGTCACCGATATTTTCCACTGCGCGGCTTTATTGGGATTTTCCCGTTGTCCGTGTACTGGTAGCAGGTATCTTCTTGACCTCAGCAGGCCGATTGCTGAGTGGGAGACACGGCTGCTTTACCATCAGAGGGTAACCCCTGATGATAAAGTAGTTTGTTGACTGTATCTGTCTGGGTTTTCCGTAGTTTTCCCAGACCCCGTGCAAATGCGATACAGAGGGGTATCAATACGTTCTACGGGGTGCAGTAATGGGGGGACTGGCTCTGGGTGGGTGTTGCTATGTGCTGTTATGTATTGTCTTGTAAATGTTTTCGATTGTATGTCCGACCTATCCATCCGAGAGCCGACCCGCGAACAGGCAAAAATGTCATTAAAGCGGGGGATAATTCCTATCCTTTATCCTTTAAAAGAAATAGAAAAATCTTATATATGTAGAACATCTGTATCTTATCGTTCGCGTGTATTTAATTTAAACATGTCCTAATGACCGTTTGGTATAAGAATTTCGGTAATAAACAAAATAATTTCTATTTTTTTTTACATTAATTAAAGGTACATATAGATGTTCCCCTTCTTGAGGCAGATTTTGGATATATCCGTTCGGTAGCAAATTTTTATATCCTTGGTTATTTGGTGGCGGAATCTTCGTTTCGTCTTTTTTTAGTTCCTTCTCTGTCGGTTTCCCCTTTGGCAATTGAAGCAGTAGGGTCGTAAATGAATCCCAAACAGCTACGACAAGAAGCAGAGACCAGCCATATACCATGTGTAAGGCGTAACCATGTACGACTGTATCAATAGCCAATTTAGAAAACTGAAATACTAAAAGAAGCAATAACAATCCTGCACTGATGTTGCCAAATTTGCCCTAATATATAGTCCATGTTTTTCAGAGATTGTTTTAAATGAATTTGCATCCAATAAATGTCTTAACGAAATTCCTGCCCCATCATCCCTTGACCAGTTATGCCTCAAGCGATCAAATTTCAAATTGCCGCTCTTTCCGTAGGGAACATAATATGATTTCTTAATTCTCTTAATGGTTTTTGGAATATATTCCATTAGCTCCTAAGTTCTCTAAATTTGTATATACCGAAGAGACTCGCGTGTTGGGTTTCAACATTGTCGGTGTAATGGTTTCGACGTAATGTGGTGTTACTTTGTCTGTTTATTTAGTTTAGTTCCCGACAAAAATATTCGTACGTGGTCGTAAAAACAGACTTTGGTTCCCTATGGTGACGGGGATGTCAGTATAACATTCTGTAGTCATATATAAAAGGAATGTATCACTAACCATAGATTAAGAATCTTTGGAATGTATAAAATTACCCAATAAGACAATAATGTACCATTTTTCTACTAACAATAGCCAACTGAAGGTCACGCGTAAAATTTAAGTGGCACGTTGAGTTTTTGCACGAACATTGATTGACGCTGGATCGTCATTTTTTTCAACCCAGGGCGTGTTACGGATGCCTGACACGTACATAATAGCACTCGTAACATAGACAATACTTGCCTTTGTAAGATCGACAAGACACACACCGACGGGCCCGATTCGGCGTCGTACATACGTCGCACACGCACTGCAATTTACACGGGGTTCCTATAGCTGCAAGCCCACACGGTGTGTGTGTGCCACGCTGAAGCTCGAAGTAAGACAATCCATAAGATCGTCTCTCATACGCGCACACAATAGTACACGTGCCCCGAATTGCCGCGGTCACGAATAGGTCAAAGGGGTGAGCGATTCGTGGAAGATGACACGTGGACAACAAGTGTCCGTCGCGAAGGAACGACGATCTCATCGATATCTACCATATAAAAAGGGCAATTGCATTGTCCGAAGGCAGATTCGCACCGTGTATGATCGAGTGAAGATCTCCGAAAGAGTCGCACCGTCTATGATCGAGTGAGGATCTCCGAAAGAGAGTTGCCCCGTATATCGAATTAAGAACATCGCTCGGTAAAGAATCGCCAGAGTTCAATCGCCAAGTCGTGCCAGGTCTCAACGAATTCGGTTCAAGACTCGGAAACTTGGAGACTTTGCGTCTCACGAAATCTGCACGGGACGCTAATCCCCGACTCTCGGCGAATAAATGACTTGATACGGGACTTGGTCCCTACACACCCGTTCGTTCTGAAACTGTACGACCTACGGTTGGCTTGTGTAATAAAGTGACTATCATGAAGTTCATCGCTATTTTGTCACTTGGGGTGTCGATCCCCTTTATGCGGAAAATCCTAAGTAAACGATTCTCAGCTACCGAGAATCAATCTCTGTAACTCCTGATTTTAGAGTAATCAAATTATAAGATTTGTTTAAAATAACATAAAAATCGTAATAATAGTAAAATATTTCATCGGGTAATTTGTGTGGTTACTGCGTTTAAAAAGCCATAATTAAATAACTTGCAGATCGGACGTAATGATGCTGATTTAAAAATTAAAAATATCTTGTCCAAAATAGTCGTTTTCATGTCTGTATAGAACAATCGGACGGCTTCAGCCATAACTGGACGTTCGAGGACCAGCAAGCTGGTCCGAGGATGTAAAATTGGTACGAAGCCGTTTGGTTTTACGGCCGAGGAGCGAACTCTGTTTTTAGTTTCCGTCTGAAAAACACTTATTCGATTATTCAATAATAAATTGACAATATTCAACCAAATTGTTCTATTTGCTGAATATATTCACAAGAAACGGTAGTAGATAGGAAATATTTTATGGCCTCTGACTGTAAACTTCGAAATATACTGGTCGAAAAATTAAATTCCAAAATCGTGACGTAAAATTGAGATGCTTGACACTGTCAAATAGAGAGAAACAATAAAGAAAGAAACTAAAATAATACTACTGCTTGAATTATTACGATAGGTTTTTTTTGGAAATTAACAAAATTAAATTGGTTTTAAACCGGGCTTATGACCTACCACGATGTTTATAAAATTTGCATTAGATTTTAAAAAGCTACAGTTTGACGATCTCTAAACATTTCAAACACCTTGCGTGTAATCACTTGGATTGCCAAACGCTAAGCTTTCTTTTAAAACATTTATAATCTCAACTAGTAACAATATTAACAAAAAAAGAAAAAAGGAAAATGTTAAAAGATGAAAAATAAAAAATTTTTATTATTATCATCGGGTACAAGTACATATTACAAATATTTATCGTTATGGATTGATATACCATACTAAATTTTCTAGTTATTAAATTGGATCGGTTTTTATTAATTAATTGCCTTTAAATAATGATCAAGATGAGTCAGCGTAGATATAGTTTTCCTTTTTCCTTTCCTAATTAAATAACCCTTCGATCATTTGGGAATTTTTTACCTGGGTTCTCCATAAATATATAAGTGGATATCAGAATTCAGTATTAGTTTATAGTGAGGGCGTCAGAGGCTGATTCCTTCCGCCAAGCCTCACTGAAGAGTTCAAAAGCGAAGGGGATTGAACGAAACGCCACGCATGTATCTTTTTTAATTTTAATTATTAGTATATTTTGCATGTCTATAAAATTTTTTTTTTGCATATTTATTTATTTTTTGCATATTTATATGTGTATGTGTGTGTATGTGTGTATGTATGTATGTACGTATGTGTATGTGTGTATATATATATTTATATTGTTGCATGTCCAGATATTTATTTTTGCATGTTCATATAAATTTTTGCATATTTATGTATATTTTATCTTTATATTTGTGTACTAGTGTCTATTTTCTTTTTTCAGATTTATTATAATTGCATGCTAACCAATCATATGCATATACCATTTAATTCCAAAAAAACTGTTAAATCGAAATTGTAGTACAATATAAATTTATTAGTCTTATAATTATGAATGTCGTAAATTTAAAAAAAAATTATTTTTTTTATTAATTTTTATTTTTCATCTTTTACCATTTTCCTTTTTTCTTTTTTTGTTAATATTATTACTAGTTGAGATTATAAAGGTTTTAAAACAAAGCCTAGCGTTTGGCAATCCAAGTGATTACATGCAAGGTGTTTGAAATGTTTAGAGATCGTCAAACTGTAGCGTTTTAACATCTCATGCAAATTTTATAAACATCGTGGTACGTCATAAGTCCGGTTTAAAACCTATTTAATTTTGTTATTACTACTGCTTACTTCTTCAATTTCGCTATAACTCATAAGTTTAATTGCACGACTTAATATCCGCAACTATATCGAAGATAAGATATACGTGACAAATTATTCGCGCGACAAAATATCTATGGAGAAAGTATTCGCGCGACTTTAATACATTATCTAATATAGCACTTTAATCATAAGTACTTCCCTCAATATCGTACATTATTTAAATTTTTAATTTTTCAAAATTGATTTTGAAACTTATATATCATAGAACTAGATATTTATCCCTCCTGAGCACGAGTTATTCGGAAGTTAATTTGATAACCTCGGAAAAATATACTACCGCATAGTTTTTCATCAAATACCGACGTTTTGTAAGTGGTGTCGATACATAATAGTTTATGGATAGGTCGCACAAAAAAAAGATGAAAAAGTTTTTTGCGTTTCGTATCATAATTTATAAATCACACAAAAATTCTTCCAACAAAAAAGATACATTAACAAATTCTTTACACAAAAGGTTATGTGCAAATTCTTTGTAAAATCAATCGTTATTGCATAAAGAACGAATAAATAAGAAAGAATCTCGAGCACAGAAATAACGTGATTTCGCAGTTGGTTCCTCTGTGTCACGCTATTCGTGCTCTTATAATGAAAAATGTACTGTAACAAGTGTTAATAAATATAACTACAAAACAACTTTATCCTTTTTACCTAGCATCTTGGAAGCCGTCGGAAGCACGTGATCATAGCATATAACACACACGACAACGAGCCAACGATCTCGGAACATTTACGGCCATAGTGTTAACCTGCTCCCTTCTGCGGCAGTATTGTACGTAACCAAGACTGCGGCTCGCGAGTGACATTCGTGTTTAAATCCTACTACATGGATCCGTAATTATTTTCGCTGCACTGCTATAAAAGTTAACGGTGTTTCTTTGTAGAAAAAACTTCCAGACAATTGAATTGATCATTTTGGTCAGTTTTTTTTTTGTTCGAAAATAACATTATATGCAGGAAACGGAAACTTTTACCTTGGATGTTCCTACCAAGCCACCACGCGTGACGTCGCTGGCATCGCTCTCGTGCGTACTCACGGTGCAGCTAATGCAATTTGAAACTCTCCCACCGAAACCGACCGAACCGAAAAGATTCTCTTCTGCTCTGATGACGACGTACATGTAGAGCAATTTGAAACAAGAGAATGTGATTCTTTAAGGTCAAACTTACTTGACTTGAAGAAACTATCCGGTGGAGTTATGAAAATGCATGGTCAACGTATGGATCCTGATGGCTATTTACATCAATATTTAGTCAAGCAAATTGATGATCTCGAGGATTTCTTTCAAAATAGTTACTCTGGTGCCCTCATACTAAAAATGGCGATTCCTAACCTCAACCAAAAGGATAGGACTCTAATTCACGTAGAATCGTCGTTTTGATTTAGTTACAAGTGGGTACTCGTATTAACACCAAGAATTTGAAGACGTTTTCATCGACGAAGTAAGTCAACCCTCTTTTTCTTTCGCTCATTGCATAAAAGAGGCTATCGTAGGAATATAATTTAAACTAAAAGTAGTTGGTCCTTGAAAAGCATATGTATACTGCAACAATGTTTATGTGGTTCACTTCGACCACGTATGCGTTTATGGATGTGTCCCTTTATCATAATGTATACATTGTAAAATGCGGTTTTCAACAACAGCGAGTTGTCGCTGGAATAATTGACCAAGTACTTACCATTTGTAAATATGTAATGTTTGCTTTCGTAACGCTATTGGGACACATGGAATGAAATATTTCGGTCTTGAATGGAGAAAAATTGCATTTTTGTGCAATTGGACAATATTTTGATAGCAACTGATAATATCGTCGAGCATTTGGAAATTCTAAAGGACATTTTTCAACTATTTCAACTATTCAGCTAACATCTAAAAAAATTTAAATTGTGACGAGTTGCGTAAAACTATAAATTCTAAGCTTTAACTTTTAGGAAGGGTATGTAAGGGTGCTTTGTCGTGACAATTACTTTGTGTCTTCTGCTGAGTACAGTAAATTTTCGTTGTTTCTACGTCGCTGAACGATACCAATTTTGTGCAAATAATTTTTCTGGGAAGACTTGGACGAGTTTGTGAGGTTTGCGTCATAGGTACTGAACGCCCTATCAAATAACGTCACGACAAAGAATTTTTACATCACCTACCTTGAAATTAATCATTTAAGAACGAAAATTTAAAAGGTTGTGCGTTATACCTCGGTACTCGATTAGTTAAGCATAATAATTAGAGCATTATTATTCATTTGTAAGTATGTCTTACTCGAACGAAGAAGCTGCGTTAATGTTGTCGGTGTTGGATAGAGCTGGAAGTTTTCAAGCAGCCTTGTAAAGTTTTCAGTCGTTTACAACGTCGAATTATTGTAAAAGGTATCGTTCAGCCGGACCACAATAAAGGAAGGCAAACTCATCGACCAGTTCGTTTAATAAGAGCACCTAATATAATTGCGTCTGCCCTTGTAAATCCGCACGATTCTCTGATGCTTCAAGAAAGAGACAGTGGCGTAAGTATTTCCATGATAAGTCGAATTTTTCGAGAGCATTCATTCCACCCTTATCGGATGTCACTTCACTAGGCCATGACATTGAACGATCATAGAGAAATACGGATATTCTGTAATTCGATTACTGAACAGTTACCTAATTTCCATAGAAGTATTTTATTTTCTGAAGAGTGCACCTTTAAAAGTGACGGTGAAGTGAGCACACATAATGTTCATTATTGGGCACAAGAGAATCCATCCACATTGGTATCGAGAATTGGATCATCAACATCTCTGGAAAGTGAATGTTACGTGCGGAATTATTGAAACGCATATCGTCGGACCATTTTTCATTCAAGAGAACTTGAAGCGCTTTCTATATGTCGATTTACTCAAAAACGAACATCCACATTTACTTGAAGATGTTCCACTTCAGTTACGTATAAATATGTGGTTTCAACAGGATGGATGTCCCGCCCACACGTCTGTCATTGCTCGTCATCAGCTGAACCGTACATTTCCCGGCCCTTGGATAGGCAAATACGGTCCTCATAATTGGCCACCGCGATCACCGGACCTTACAATTTTAGACTATTATTTATGGGGTAGAATAAAAGACCTCGTATACCGCGAACGATCTACCACTGCAGAAGACGTGAAGAACAGAATACGGCAAGCCATTCAGTCTCTAGATATTGCCGAAATTCGTCGAGGGACGGATGATTTACAACGCAGGTTAACAGCCTTTATTGATGCAGGTGGTGGACACTTCGAATATCGAGACTGAATAACATGCGTATGTACAAAGGTGACGGCAAGGGGAATCACCTGAAAAAAGCACCCTGACGAGGTGAAGGCAAGGTGAACCACCTTAAAAAAGCACCTTGACGAGGTGACGGCAAGGGGAACCACCTTAAAGAGCACCATGAGGAGGTGACGGCAAGGGGAACCTCCTTCAAAAAAGCACCTCTACTAGGTGACGGCAAGGGGAACCGCCTTAAAGAAAAGCACCCCGACCAGGGGTAAGTCTGACCTTGTAACCTCCTCGTGGAACGCCTTGGGTAATGCGAATAAAGGCGGCTCTGATTATTTCATTTAGAAAGTTAAAAAACACTACTTTGACCTCGATTTATGCCCAAGGTCAAATTCAAGGTCACCACCAGATAGGTCCATCGAAACCATGTAAATTTTGTGGAAATTAATGGTCGAAACCATGAAAATATTATTCGGAAATCCAGGGTTTGACCGTTGATTTCTTTTTACAAACGGATTAAATGTAATATGAAATGTTTTCTTTTTGCAATCTTATTATTGATGAGATTCTGACTATTTAAAATAAAAATGAATTGATTATCTTCAGCTATTGATGTTTCTCAACGGAAAACCATAGTATGAGGGTACTGCCCATACCTGGGACCTCGGGAAAAATCATGTTTGTTCCTTTTCAATACTACATAACAACCACACCAACCATTAAGCGTTGCAGAGATTATTTGTTTACATAAAAAATATGTAAACTATTTTGAGCCCCCTGTAATACACAGGCACTGCCCACACTTGAGACCTCGGGAAAAATCATGTTGGTTCCTTTTCAATAGTACATAACAACCACACCGACCGCTCAACGTTGCAGCGATTATTTTTTTACATAAAAAATATGTAAACTATTTTGAGCTCCCTGTAATACACAGGCACTGCCCACACTTGAGACCTCGGGAAAAATCATGTTGGTTCCTTTTCAATAGAACATAACAACCACACTTATCGTGAAGCGTTGCAGAGATTATTTATTTACATAAAAAATATGTAAACTATTTTGAGCCCCCTGTAATAAACAGGCACTGCCCACACTTGAGACCTCGGGAAAAATCATGTTGGTTCCTTTTCAATAGTACATAACAACCACACCGACCGTTAATGGTTGCAGAGATTATTTGTATACATAAAAAATATGTAAAGTATTTAAAGCCTTATCAAATACACGTGCTCTGCACAGAACTGGGACCTCGGGAAAAATCATGATGTTAGGCTTCAAAAAGTTTACATACTTTTTATGTAAACAAATAATCACTGTAACGTTTAACGGACCATGTAGTTGTCTTACATTATAGAAAAGGTACCAACATGATTTTCCCAAGGTTCCAGGTCTGAGCAGAGGCTGTGTATTTAAGGGTGCCTTATAATGTTCATATGCTTGTATGTAAACAAATAATCGCTGCAACGCTTAACGGCTGGTGTAATTGTTACGTACTATTGGAAAGGAACCATTATAATTTTTCCGAGGTCCCAAGTGTAGGCAGTGCCTGTGTATTGCAGGGGGCTTAAAATAGTTTACATATTATTTATGTAAACAAATAATTGCTGCAACGCGTAACTGACATTCTCATTGTATTGTACCATTGGAAATGTACCTACGTGATTTTTCCCGAGGCTCTAGAGACGGGCAGTGCCCATTATTCCTGCATGCCCTTTTTCGAATCCTTAGCTGGTGAATAAGTAGCTAACTTCAGCTTCATGATATGTTGAGCTCATATCATCTCATCTGTCAAAACCGTGGCAATAAGATATACTAGCATAGTAGAGAACTAGTACTCCGGGTGAAAGCCGAAAATAAGAAGGTGTCCAGAGAAGATACCAAAATGTCCAGGGTGTGGGTAAATGGTTTGTTTGGTCGCAAGGAACAATTTATGATAGAAGTGCTACCAACAATACCATAGCAAAAATAATGTATACGTCGATTCCTTCCCCGGTATGAGAGGCACTAGACTCTTTTGGAGACACAGCTGATCCTCCTAATATGATAGATTTCCCTCGAGTCATAGAGCAAATATTTAGTATACGTCTATCCTACGAGGCCACCATACCAATTGCTCTCTCAACGAACTTTTTGTTTACTCACCTGTTTGGGCAACATACAATAAAGAGGGGGTCACTCTTATCTTGATAGATATTTTCCGGGCTGCCATGACTGTCTTAGGTTGGGAGAAACTTCTCAGGCAACCTAGCTTTTTGTACGCAGCCAAATACAGCCCTTTATTAGCACCGAAGACGTTACGACTGGATGTATTCGGGAGCGCATGCATTGCAGACGAGCGGTTAAAAAATATAAATTTGAAGACGCAAACTCCAATCAAGTTTTTTTTTTTCTTCTTCTTAATCCGTATTCATTTCAACTAAGTATACGTGGTTTAATTTCCATATAAAATATAACGGTCAGTATAAGGTAGTTTATTTTTAGTTTATCATTATTACATCATAAAAGTAAAATTTTCTCAAAATGTTTTGACAAATTTTTTAAATAAAATAGAGGAAAAAGTATCATAATTTTTGTTGCATACTACATATATGTATATTATAAAATAATTTATGAATGAAAAAATATAAATGGAAAACAATACAGATATAATTTTGGATGGCTTCATACTATTTTGTAGTTTCTCCGAAGTTAAAACGTCCCATACGGAAAGGAACTATGTAATTTCCGAATTTACTATGTAAGCCAATGGTAATGAATAGTTCACTATTGATAACTATTAGATTACATATTAAATTCGGACATTACTATTGGAGGTGAATGGTAGGTCAATAGTTCCCAATAGTTCCTTTCCGTAAGGGGTAAGTAATATTGTAATATTTATTCGGATTTGAAAAACGAATTACATATTCTTAATAAAACATTCATTTATACGCATAAAACAAGATGTAAAGAGCCGCAGAAGGATAATTTAAATTTGAAAGGTTAAAAAAAGGAAATAAAAGGGACTTTTGACAAAAAAATGAAATAGAAGGGATTAATGTCGAAAAAAGGGACTAAGTTCCTAAAAGGGACTGAATGGGAGCCCTGGAACTATTGCTTAAATGCGTTTCACACCAGGATGCCAAGTTGTGCTTTTGAGGGCTTGTTTTCAATTAAAATTTTGTAGATATATTTTTCATTTTATACTGCATATTGTAACGTAAGACCTGCAGAACAGCAAAACATGGCATCCTGGTGTGAAATGTATTTAAGTAGTAGTTCCAATTATAAAGTCTAAAGTAAAACCGGGTTAGTCTGTTTCTCGAAACATACATTTTTTTATTTTCTTTAATTATACACTTAGTATTTATTCAAGTAGTGATTTAATAAACGCGCATACTCTCTGCATAAATATACGTAGCAACTTGTGTGCTTGGCGATTCCAGCAAAACTACTCTGGAGCTCTTTTGCGCAGTTGCATCATCTTTACGTACTCGGTCATATTCGTAATGTACGGTTGCTTAACTAATCTACCACGCATGGTGCCACAATTCAAAATTCATTATATTCTCAACAAAACTAAAGACTCGGTTCTCCATTTGCGAAGAAAGCGGCTCGTCCAGCTTCTCACCTTGTTTTGGGAAGTAGGATCCCTATGTGGACTGTATAGGGCGCAAGTGTAGTTAATAAATAGAGAGCACCCCTGGCCCCGGGAGAAGAGGGTATGATCGATGAAGAAGCCGTCGGTGGCCTATTCCTAAGACAAAAGTTGGCTTATCCGGTAATCCGGGTAAGAAGTTCCACGCACATATGAACAATTATTAATTATTACAAGTTAGCTGATGTTTCGTCCCGGGCCCGCTCTCGGACTCGTCAGTGGGGCTACGAGTAGCGGGCCCTGTCCCATACATCGCATGCAAATATGTAAATATATAAACGACATATGAAAATAAATGGAAATATTAATTAATATTCATTAACCGACTAATTGTTCCTGAACTCATTTTATATACTTACTACTCACTCACAGACAAGTCCGAGCGTCGTCCCGGGGTTCACAATCAGTCGTCCGCACCTCCCGCAGTCTTGGCCCAAGCACTGTCACACGCTCGAGATATGATCGCTTAGGATCTTCTCGATAAACTGATTAGAAGTGCCCTCAACGGGCTTATTTATATGTTCACGGAAATCTCGCATTGCCCCAAGACTTCGGGGAAATTCAACCAAACACACAATTAGAAACAGCGACTCAGAGTCCTGTATACTCCCTTCTCATATGCATGGGTGTTCAACCAGTAACGGGAGGGCCCCCTCTCCTAACGAACTCCGAGCAACTCTTTGTCGGGATTATATCCCGAACATACTCCCCCACAAATTTAAATTAAATTTAAATTTTAGCTTCTTTCGAACCGCGGCAAATCGCTGAAATTACTGCTAACAATTGGGATGGGCATCCTGACCGAACGTAAGTTATACTGGGGTTCTTGAAGATCCGACCATGCCGTTTGTGCGAGAATGGCCGTTAAGCCAATGCGCTATTTGTAATTGTTGCGAATCGAAAATCGCGTTTATATCATTTAAAATTATTATAAAAACGCGACTATTACGTTCTCATCCCGCACGAAAGAAATCATAATTCCATGCGCAGACGCCGATGTTATGCAACCTAATTTTCGATATAGTGGCGCGCTCCCCCACGAAAGGCAACATGATATCAAATGGGGCAACCGTACCAATGTTTGGGAATCCAGTGGGTTCAGTCGGCGGGTTCGTTGGGATAGCTCGCTCAACGGTCCGCGAGGGGGGCAAAAGGCGACGCGGTGGATCAAGATAAGAAAGTTTTTATAACGACAATGTTGCGGGCGCCTTCAGCTCCGTCAGCCAGTACAACTAGATGTCCCGTTCGAACGGTCCGGGGAAGGGGAGCAAAGTAAGTAATGCGTCTGATTGGAATGAATCTAATTTATTTGCAAAATGAATTGTAACTCGACTGAAAACTTCGGTGCGCGATGGCGTAATTCACCTCCTCGAATGAGGAGGCCCGCCACTAAGCCGGCACAAGGGTGAGGGAATTCCTTGGTGGAGGGATAACGCCACTTGACCCCTCGTCGGCGCGTGAGATACTGAAAAGGAAGGTATTAGTACACATCCTGACACATGGATTGAAAGAGAGAAACTAGAGGAGTAGGGGAGAGTGTTCCATAATAATTGATGATGGTGAGTGAAGGCATGCATGATGTGATACGAATCGTGCTGCTCGGTCACGCTCGTATGGCAGAGTACCACGGTATAACACGCTCAGCAGTCTCTGTGATTGTGGCGGTGAGTGAGATGAGACGTGAGAGGGGGAGGTGAGGTCCCTAAGCGTTGATGAGGCGAGTGAAGGCGTGCATGATGTGATACAAATCCTGCTGCTCGGTCAGGCTCGTATGGCAGAGTACCACGGTATAACACGCTCGGCGGTCTCTGTGATTGTGGCGGTGAGTGTGATGTGACGTGAGAGGGGGAGGTGAGGTCCCTAAGCATTGATGAGGCGAGTGAAGGCATGCATGATGTGATACGAATCCTGCTGCTCGGTCAGGCTTGTATGGCAGAGTACCACGGTATAACACGCTCGGCGGTCTCTGTGATTGTGGCGGTGAGTGTGATGTGACGTGAGAGGGGGAGGTGAGGTCCCTAAGCATTGATGAGGCGAGTGAAGGCATGCATGATGTGATACGAATCCTGTGGCCGTAACCACGATCGTGTGACGGAGCTCTATGGCCGAGTGCGCCATCTCCGTCCCCTTTATGGATGATTCAGAGGGTGAGTAGGTGAAGGGGGGGTGCATGAACTTGGTACATGTACGATAGAGTGACCGCGTGACGTGTAACTGCAGGCTTTCGAGAAGGGACGTCTACCGTACCCTTTCAAAATACTATTTTCTGTTTCTGTGAACAACATTCAGCTGTGGAAACGTGGACGTGTTCAATGTGATTCTCAGATCTTAACCCCTTTCATTTACCAGCATCGTTTGTATGAACATGTACATATTTGTCATAAACAGAAAAGGGAAAGAAATCATTTCTCAATAGACCCGACTAATAACTTCCAAGGAAAGGTGTTTTTTGTTTTCAACGTTATTTAAAATTCTTACCCTCCATCTCCCTCTCTGCTTACTTAACGAAGAGTACACGATATGCATTTCGTAAATAGTGAATATATTTATATTATTGTTTGCAAAATTCAGTAACCTACTGCAATGTAGAACTTATATTGAAACATTTATATTAAAATGACAGTCATGAAACATTTATATTAAATCAATTTTGTCCGAAAACTGCGCGCAGTTTAATAACCGTATGTAGTAATGCGTATGAGGTATTTCCCGCGTTTAAGTGGCGCAAACGCCCAATCCTTGTGACATGTGTGGCACCTGATACAAATTGCCGATTCCGAATTCGGCAACGACGGCGTAAGGTTGTTGGCGCCCACAGTGTTCGCGGTGGGACTCGGTCTGATCGACCCGGTGATTCGAGCAAAACTCACCGGTCACGGACGAGCAGGGAAATGACAAAGCAAAGAAAGAAAGAAAAACCAAGGGTGGTCCCTCCCAGCCCAAACTGAAGAAACCAAGCAGTGGGGGCCCTTCTCCAAACCAACAGAAAAAAAGGACGCTTAGCCGGGCACGAGAAGGAATGACGTCCGCAAAAGAGAAGGGTTGGTGGGTATCCCCTATGGTACCTAGAATCCCTTAATAGATATTTATACCGACACAGTCGTTACACAACACCGGTGGCAATAACTCATTATCCTACCCAGCAAACCGAGAATGACCCAGAAGCACCGAAACCCTCAATACTTCAGAATCCCATGTCTGTATCCATCAGTAAGAATTGAGGAGCATAGCAAATTTTAATTTTTGTTTTTAAATCCCTTTTTTTTGTTGGTTTAATTATCTTAAAAAGGCTGTTCGCCAGCGGTCAACCATCTAAGTAGTGTTCCCTACCCAGAAGGCTTGACTACACTGTAAAAAATGTAAACGAAATTCACAATTTTGTTGTGATTTTCATGTCTAAAAATATGGTGATATTCGCACGCTAAACGTTGCAAATCTCTCACGAGAGGTTAGGATTTCAGATCGATTTGCAAATTCCCCACACTGAAGATGGCAAATCTACAACGCGACGCGTTTTTCCCACGCTATACGTGGGTAATAATCGAGCCCATTCTGTACATGGCAAACTTACAACATGAGGGGAAAAACCATTGGTGTAGCACCAATAGTACCTTTCGACACAAGTGCGCATGTGTAAAGAACTCCACACACACACACGTGTGCCGAAATATTGTTTACGTACGGCCTCCCCGCGCGCAAAGTGCAATCGAGTGCGTAAAGTTTACCCCACGCACGAGTCCACCCCACGCACCGAAAAGACGCACACAAAATTAATTTTTACATTAAATTTCACATATTTTAGTTTTATTTTGTTTTTAAATGTAAAACAGAGGAATACATTGTAAAATTCATTATAAGATGTATTTTAATATTTTAGAGGATTTTAGAGCTATAATCTTTTGTCGGAAGAAAACATTAAATCTAAATTCTTTTGTTGATAGAAAAAACTTTGATCGAAAGCAATTTTTAGAGCTATAATCTTTTTTCCATAAAACTTTTGTTGAAAGAAAAAGTTAAATCATAAAATCTAAATTCATAAATTATTAAAATAACAGATTATTGTTACAAGCCACTACGATTGGTTCAGGATTATGTGCATAAATTTTACCACATAATGTATAGAGTTCAAATCACTTGCCCGCAAAAGGGTATTGCGCTTTAGTCCATAACCCAAATTTCTCCCCACATTTTGTTGCAAATCTACCATTCTCTCGGAGAATTTAAACTTCTCCACGAGGCAACATTACCGCAACCCGTAAAATCCACTTCCAATTGTAAATTCACAACTACAAGTTGACATTCACAAAGGTAAAAAGCAACACTCACAGTACCTATGCAAACTTACAATAATATTGCGTAAAAATCCTACCCGCAGCATGGGCAATATTGGGTCCCATTCTGCAAGTTGCAAATTTACATTTCCACCCCCCACAGTATAGGAACAATAATCGCGCGCGACACCGACCACTGGTCTACGACTGTCGATCTCCGTCTGCAACGCAATATGGTATTTCTGTTGAATGTACAAATTTGTTAAATTCTTAATTATCTTAAAAACGGCCAGATAAGCAATATCTGGCCAAATTTTGGAGGCTATAAAAAGGGGGGATGATATTGAGTCGATTAATGCATACAAACAGACGAATTTTCTGAAAAAATACTGAACATTTTCAGAATTCTCAAATATCTCGAAAACGGTAAGAGATACGCAAAATCTGATGAAATTTAAGGGAGTGTATCGATAGGGGGGGGGGGGATGACCTCGAGTGGATTAATGCATACATGTAAACAGATTCTGGAAATTGGCCAAACTGAAAATTTTCAAAATTCTCGAATATCTAAAAAACGGTTTATTATGCATGCAGATATACGCGTGAACATCATCATTTTAATTTCGTCCCTTGACCCAAGACGAGGGGGACTCTCTATCCGGCTCGAAGGACCAATGTTTTGGGAAGTAGGATCCCTATGTGGACTGTATAGGGCGCAAGTGTAGTTAATAAATAGAGAGCACCCCTGGCCCCGGGAGAAGAGGGTATGATCGATGAAGAAGCCGTCGGTGGCCTATTCCTAAGACAAAAGTTGGCTTATCCGGTAATCCGGGTAAGAAGTTCCACGCACATATGAACAAGTATTAGTTATTACAAGTTAGCTGATGTTTCGTCCCGGGCCCGCTCTCGGACTCGTCAGTGGGGCTACGAGTAGCGGGCCCTGCCCCATACATCGCATGCAAATATGTAAATATATAAACGACATATGAAAATAAATGGAAATATTAATTAATATTCATTAACCGACTAATTGTTCCTGAACTCATTTTATATACTTACTACTCACTCACAGACAAGTCCGAGCGTCGTCCCGGGGTTCACAATCAGTCGTCCGCACCTCCCGCAGTCTTGGCCCAAGCACTGTCACACGCTCGAGATCTGATCGCTTAGGATCTTCTCGATAAACTGATTAGAAGTGCCCTCAACGGGCTTATTTATATGTTCACGGAAATCTCGCATTGCGCCAAGACTTCGGGGAAATTCAACCAAACACACAATTAGAAACAGCGACTCAGAGTCCTGTATACTCCCTTCTCATATGCATGGGTGTTCAACCAGTAACGGGAGGGCCCCCTCTCCTAACGAACTCCGAGCAACTCTTTGTTGGGATTATATCCCGAACACACCTCGTCTTATTCGTTGTTCAATCTGAACGTCTGAATACATTTTCCCGATCCTACCCTATTCCTAAAATCTCGATGTTTTGAAATCATCGCCACAAATAAGTCGCAATCTTAAGTCACGAGATTCTGGAAAATTTAACGTTGTAATGATAGGGGATGGATTAGCCTCCTGCACCTCCAATGATCCAGAGGTCTCCTCGCAGAGATTCCGACCAACATCATCAAGAGTAAGTATACGAATCTCCGCGCTCCTCTTTTTTTAATTACTTACAATTACCCTTCCTATCCCCTTAGTCCCCAATGAGACAAGTTCTTATGGCAACGTTTAGAACATTCATTTTTGTAATATATTATTGTTTAATTTACGTGACGAACGTGTCGCATGCCTACTATTTCTTTTATTTATTTTCAACTCAGGTATCCAGATGTTCTAGCAAAATCAGTACAGAATGTTAGGAATCTGTAACTGGAGTTTTTTTTTGTACATTTCTTCTATCAATTTTTAGTTTAATAACCCCTGCGCTCTTTTATATCTTCGCGTACTCGTAAACCTGCTTCACAACTAATAAAACGATAAGAAAGGCCCTAATGTGCCCTATATACAGGAGGTTTAGATAATGTAATGAAAAAAGGGATTGTTTAGCATTGAGGATGGCAAAAATAAGTACTCAGTCTTTACTTTTTGTTAAAGTGGTGTATTCCTGACTCGGACTTGTGACGAGATGCAAATGACTTTAACCGCTAGAATACTGCACAATTATTATGATCACCGATTGGTCCCGATTGGGACTCTGGTGACCGACTGATACCATTCCTTGTCGGCTCGGTGTCGTCGTCCTGGGCTAGGTCAACGGAAAACATTATTCACGTATTGTTGAAGTTCAATTTGGGCAACACGCCACGACCCGTATTATTGCGACTATATTCGTGCGACAATGCACCAGGGCTCTCGTCTGAGAAACTATAACCGAAGCCACGCGCGGCGACGTATTGTCACCGTAATTCGAGAGGCTTCTTCCTTTAGTTTTGCAGAAAATAATTGAGTTCAGTCCACTTGTTGATTTCTCTGACTATAACATTCAATTTCACTACTGTTTTCTATCTCAGATGAATTATTTGAAACTCATCGATGGGTTTCTGTTGGGAATGTTGCTGCCTTAACTATTCCTCGAGTCGTATTAGCTATCGCTCCATAGTCAACGAAGGATAGTACAAATGGAACACTTGCTATCGATTTATTTCGACTACCTGCAGGTCTATCTGGTCCAGGACATAATTTTGATTTAGCCTGCGATTCCGCCTCCTTCCTAATACTGGTAGAGATGTTTTCAGGCTGAATATTCTAGTTGATTTTGGTAAAAATGTTGGTGGCGGTTTTTATATTTTCTTTAACGGCATTACTTTAAATTCTACGCGATCATCCACATCTTTTTCCCAACTACTTGAGGAATTAAGAACGGGGTTCCGGGAATGTGCATCAGCGTTAGTGTTTTTCTAACCGGGTTTATGCTTGAACTCATATTCATAATTTAACAATTTTAATCGCCATCTAATAAGACATTGCCACAGGCCTGCTTGCGAATATGCCCGTTTAAACAGTTCATTATCACTAATCAATTTAAATTTCTTACCGTATAATTCAGGTCGAAAATGAATCATGGCATACAGAGCAGCAAACACTCTTTCTCGGTCGTATCGTTACTACATTTCGCTGGAGATAACATGCGGGACGAATAAACGACAGACCAATGGCATCAATTTACTTCCTTGCTCAGAACTGCTAACACGGCATACGTAGAAGCATCAGTAGCCAAGATGAAAGATTTCTAGAAGTTCAGATATTATAGAATAGGATACTCACATAATGCTTGCTTGAGTTCCTTGAAGATTTTGCCTCTTTGATTCCCTAATTGAATAGTTTTCCTTTTAGAAGTAGCTCGATTAAACGCTAAGCTTTGTGAAGTACTCGATGAATCATCGGTAATACCCTAACAACCTCAAGGAACACGCGCACGTTTCGATGTGTTTTAGGTTGTCGAAAATGTCGTACAGTCCGCAACTAGGTTTCAGTCTCTCTTCTGAGATTATATTCCTTATTTACCTAACTTCTCATCTCGTAACTTCTCATCAAAAATAATAAACCTTTTGGTGACCTGGTGAACCTATACTCATTTTTCTTTCATGGTCAATGATACTTATATCTTGTATTTTTTTTATTTTCGTATGGTATACTCGGAGAACTATTAAGAGTTGGAGCGACGAGGATGTTGGTTGACTAGAGGGAGGGAGGCAGATTGGACTTGGCGAAATAAGATTAATAGGGCAGATTCAGTATTGTATTTCACTAATATGCTACATCGGATCAAGTGAGTTCTGCTCTGGCTGGTATCGCCATCTTGGTGAACCTTGGATTCATCCACCTTTCAGATTTCTCTAAATGGATATTCCACCTGTGTTTTCTTCCATCAAAGAAAATTAAATTATTTTAGCAGGGATCTATTTTACCGTCCGACTATTGCCACAAGCTGAACTCTTTACCGCATAGTGTCGTTCTAGACTACGGATTTAAGTCTCTACCCCCACTATCACCGAATCGTTTCGCACGGATCTGAATCTGTCAATCTTTTCCGATCAACGTCATTCTCTGTTCTCGCGGCAACCCTTAAGGTTGGTTAAAATTAATAAATTTGGTAACATTATTTTGTACATATTCTTTCTCTACAGAGAGAATAAATACCGAGTCGCGAAATATATTACGTATTTAATACCGCCGATCGTTAGTGACCAATTTTGTGATACCAGGGAGGAAAAATCCAGATTTCGGTTCCGCCAACGGTCCTACCGATACGTAATATACCATTTTATTATTATTGGTTCTTTGAATTTTTCTAATTTGCTAGCTTTATAATAAGTTCATGAGTATTTTATATTTATTTCAAATTTAAGATTACCGTATCATTTAGAATCTTTCTCGACGTTACCGACTACGTATTATGATATTATATATAAGTAATTTTGTTATTAGGTGAATGAATACCGAATTCTTTTAATTTTTATATTTATTGTAAAATTCGGTTTTTCTACAATAAGAATAGAAAATTCTAATTATCTTATTTCAAGTCTCTATATTTTATTATTGATTGCATATACGTTGTTTTGTCTTGTTTCCTCTATATTATATTTTTATACTTTAACAAACAATGAGTGACAAAAAGTATCACTTTTATACCGGTTGAACATGCTAATCCCGAAGTTGAACGGTTACCAAAATTGAGATTTGTTGATAAAAATTATCAAATCAAATAAATTCACCAAATAGCCGTTACAATATATACAGGGTGTCCCAGAACTACCGCATAATATTGCAGGGGGTGTGTCTTGACATTATTCTGAGCAAACAAGTTTAATACCAAAATGGGATCTGAAGCTCAGAATTGAGTGGCGAGCCATTGAAGTTTCTGACAAAGAAAAAATAGTTTTTTTTTGCAATAACTCGGCTCGTTTTAAAGTTACTTCAACGAATGATGGCTGATTTTGACAGTTTTTTATAGAGTTACAACTTACCTCTGTGAGCATGAGATCTGCAATGACCATTTCGCCAGTTATCTACCTAAAAAGCGTAAAAATGGCCTTGTTTTCCAGTTTTTCGCATCTAACTCATTTTCGTAAAATGCTAGAGAAATATATACAACAGTATTCTAGATCTTGAAAAGACGAAGAGTCATTTCATTTTTTTTTCAAGAATCATTCATTTATTACAAACATATTTGATTCCTCCTACTCGAAAAAAATTACCAAAATTCACAAAACTTTTCTGTGACGGAAAAGAACTATTTGATTGGGTTGCGGAGGCATTGAAAAACATGAATTGCAAGATTTTTACAAAAGGACAGCATGAAGAGGGAGAAAAAAAATTGTGCACGCGTTTTCAAATGGCCAAAACCGTGAAAGGAACATTAGCATTATCATTGTATTATTCCGGCTACAACGATCACTTTGCACGTAAAGCCGTATTCGATGTATAACAAAGCAACAATTGTTAAAATAATGAAATAAACGTTATAATATATTAGATATTTTTATTCCTATCATCTACCGTTTCCTTAAAAAATCAACATGCACGAAGTTTTTGGTTATGCTATTTTATATTAAATGCAATGATATAATAAAATATACTTATATATGCATATATATATATATATATATCTTTTTATGTTATATTTAATCTAAGCCTAGTCTTATTAAAATCGGTTCAGTAGGTCCTGAGATATGAATTATCACTTTCATCGATGCCCAAGATTTCACGATCGAAAATTCTTCTTCAATGGACGCTACACCAATCATGCGATAGCACCTTTAACGTGTCCAGGGAGATATGAGAGAGATATATGATGCCGATTAGAATGATTGCCACAAGCACCAACGCAACGCGACACAGAAAGAAAGGTGTTCTTGAAAAAGCACATAGATTAAAAATTAATCATTTGTAAACAAGTGATATAATCAGGAACTTTGTACCTTTTTAAGAACAATTTTGGCCCTAATTACTTAATTCCGTATAGGGCTTCATCTTTGTTTAAAAACTTGTAATGGCTCATATTAACGTTTCTACCTGTAAGCTCATATTGAACCATTTCATTGAAAATCTGTATAAACCAGTTGAAAGAAATGTTTCTAAAATAATTATATAATACATCCGATCCTGTAATAGGAGTTTGATTTATCATTCATAATATAACACGAACAAACCACTGTGCATTTATATATGGAAAGACCGCCGCGTATAAAAAGAACGAAATAATTGTGGAAAAAATTGTTTTACAAATATTTTTGTCGGAAAAGATATGTAAAAAATAATTATATTTTAAATGTTTATTATATTTATTAGCCATAATAGGATAAATAAACTTTTTAATGATATTGTTATCCTGTGTTTAAATTGTTTTAAAAGTATTCTACAAAAAAAAAAACACTGAAATCATGTAATAAAGACAAGTTTTTTCTATCAAAAGAAACCAATGTGTAATGCTATATACAATAATTAGAGAGAAAAAAAACTTTCTATACATTGTTAATTACACCAAATCTTATTAAAAAGTAATGAAAATTCAAAACAATTAATACAAAAGTAATCCTAAACATTTCTTTCATAAAAATAAGATTTAATGAAAAAATATGATTACATTAAAGCTTACTTATTGAAGTTTAAAAATGGATACAACATCGCTAATATATTTATAGGCCTTTATTCCTCCAAATAACTGGTCAATACCTTGGCTACACTTATTAAAAATATTTAAACATAAATCGAAGTTAAAAACAAAAATTAAAGTCTTGTAACTATGTGTAGTGCAATGAATATAAATACAAAGTAGAGTTTATATGGAAACATGAAGGTTATCATTTAACTAACACATTTCTCTTAACCCATTAAGGACGGGAGACGCACATATTTACGTTGATTTTCGACCTCCATTCTCAACAGGAAATAAAATTAATATTGACTTAAAAGTGACCAACCCTACCATTTTCGAGTATGCTCTTTCGATTGGCGTAGTCGAAATTGCATTTAAATTGATTTAAAAACCAATATGGCGCATTTTAAATAAAAAAATGAACAAAATTTCGTGTGTTTCGTTTTTGTGAATTTTTTTTCCTATCAATAACGTTACCAGATCGATGCCTTTCTGCAACCAAAAGTGCACAACATAAATGAACTTCAACTAGGAATTTTCTTGTTTTGCCCTGAATCAACATAACCTCTTCAAAACGTCAATATCTCGAAAAAATAAACCTTATTCTTTAACATTAAAGGAAAGTTTAATAATTTATTTTCTCTGAAACTATAGATTTTAAAGGAAATTTCCGAAAACAAAAATATCTTAGAATTGATTAAAGAACCTTCTCAAATTTTTTCAGATTTTATAAATGACTTTTTTCAAAATTTCGATTTTTCAAATTTTTGAAAAATCAAAAAACGCTTCAACGCATTCTGATAAAATTTGAAAGTATTGTTTGACTCATTTCAAAGCATTTTTGTTCCTGGCAAATTTTCTCTAAAGTCTATAGTATTCAAGACAAAAATTTGTCAAAACAATTCATCAATTTTTTCGACATATTGACGTTTTGAAGAGGTTATGTTGATTCAGGGCAAAACAAGAAAATTCCTAGTTGAAGTTCATATATTTTGTGCACTTTTGGTTGCAGAAAGGCATCGATCTGGTAACGTTATTGATAGGAAAAAAAATTCACAAAAACGAAACACACGAAATTTTGTTCATTTTTTTATTTAAAATGCGCCATATTGGTTTTTAAATCAATTTAAATGCAATTTTGACTACGCCAATCGAAAGAGCATACTCGAAAATGGTAGGGTTGGTCACTTTTAAGTCAATATTAATTTTATTTCCTGTTGAGAATGGAGGTCGAAAATCAACGTAAATATGTGCGTCTCCCGTCCTTAATGGGTTAAGCCGAAGGCTCCTTCAAACTTACGTCGACCAAAATTATATGAAACTGCAGATATATATATATTTAAAATGACGAATCATATTTTGATATGTTAACAAAGTTTGTATGGTTAATCTTACATAAAGAACGGTCAGGTAGGTTAGGTTCTTTCATCTCATGAAGAAATGCAATGTAAGGTCTACTGGTTTCCTAAAGCTGGGGAATACATATCCCTGGTAAAAATTTCCGATTGAACTTCAATCGGACCTAATAAGACTCGATCAGACCTATTCGGTTTCAATCCGCAATTTGTCACCGATACAATCGGAATCAATCGGACGTCGGTTCCAATCGGTTGCAATCGGAAATTTTATTCGGAACGAATCGGATTTGATCCGAGGGCGACATTTCAAACGGATTCAATCCGATCATTTATTCAGAATTAATCGGACTCATTCCGAACGATCAATCGGAACGAAACGGAATCAATCCAGGTAGACATTTCAAACGGTTTCAATCCGAACTGTCAATCGGAACGAATGGGATTCGATCTGAAGTGGAAATGTCAAACGGTCTCAATCGGAACCCTCATTCGGAACGAATCGGATTTAATGGAAAGCATATATTTCTAACGGTTTCAATCCGAACAGTCAATCGGAATGATTCCGAATCATTCGGAATCATTCCGAGGTAGAAAACTCAAACGGTTTCAATCCGAACTATCAATCGGAACGAATCGGATTTAATCTGAAGTGGAAATGTCAAAAGGTCTCAATCGGACCTCTCATTCGGAACGAATCGGAATCAATCCCGATAGGCATTTCAAACGGTTTCAATCGGACCCATCGGACCCCTCAATCGGAACGAATCGGAATTTTCAATTTTGTAAATTTTCAAAAATCTCTTTCATGTATGCATTAGTTAGCTCGAAGTCATCCCTCCTTTTGATAACGCTCAAAATTTTGTCAGATTTCACGTATCTCTCACCGTTTTCGAGATATTGAAGAATTTTTAAAAATTTTAACGTGTGACACAAATATCATATTACGATGTAAGTAGTGATCGACAGTAGTAGACCAGTGGTCCGTGACGCGCGCGGTCATTCTTCCTTGTTAAGCATTCTTGTTGGGGAATACTACTTGGATAGGTGACCGCTTGAGAACAGATTTTTTAAAGATAATTAAATTATCAAAAAAAAACTTTAAAATATAAAAAAAAAATAAAAAGAAATTAATTTTTATATAAATTTAAAATTTTGGAAAATTTCATTGTCGGATTAGGTCCGTTTAGAACAGTTTGAATCCGTTTCGGTCTCATTAGGTCCGTTTCGAGAGGGTGCAAAGGTGTCTGATTAGGTCCGTTTAGAACTGATTAGGTCGGGAACAAATTGCGGATTGCCCAATCGGATTGAATGAGAAATTTTCACCAGGGATACCATCTCCACCAGTGACTAAAATTCCGGACGCTCTGGCATATCTATTTAGACATCTGTATAATCTGCAAGTTTCTGCTTAAAGATTATTCTTTTAAAAATAATTCTGTCTGGACGGGAATCGAAGAAATGATCCATGCCTCCGATGTCTAATAAGTTACCGTCACAGGCACGAATCCGGAAGTCACTTTTACTTTTCAGTGTGAATTCTTTTTTCTAATTGTGTAATGATACTCAAAAGTAACTTGTATAATTGTGCCAAGTAGTGGGACACGTATAGGTATTTCACATTAATTACAATTGTACAATTTTATAGTTACAGCAATCAATTATAATGTTGTATGAATTTAAAGGAAATACGATGCGCTACATTAACTATAGAGGAAGTGCGCCGGTTATGGACACGACCCGGTTGTGGGCACCTCCTCGTAAATTGGGACAAGAAGCACACAATACGGAACTGAGTGTTGTAAAACTTGTATGTTGACATTACGCAGCTTTCGTGTTAATACCGTAAGAATATATATATACAGGGTGTCCCATTTTAAATAACGGATTAGAATATCTCGGATGGTAAGCATTTTGGAGGAAATTTGTTCAAACAAAAGTTGAAGGGTACGGACAGAGCTAACTAATGGTGACCTTGACATTGACCTTGACGATGGCCTTCAAGGTCATTTCAATATCAAGTCAATTTTTTCAAATGGAACCCTTTATTTTTTAACCCGGAAATGGAAAGAGCAGGAGATTTAACGCCATAATGTGACTTTGACCTTGACCTTCGCCGCTACCTTGAATGTCATTTTAATATCAAGTCGATTTTTTTCATGGAAGCACTCATTTTTTGCTATGGAAATGGAAACAGAGGACAACTTCACGCCCGCATGTGACGTTGACATTGACCTTGACCTCAACCTTCAAGATCATTTGAAGGTCAAGTCGTTTTTTTTAACGGAACCCCTTATTTTTTACCCTGGAAGACAGTGCGGAAGATTTTACGTTCGTATATGACCTTGACCTAGGCTGGACTTTCACAGCTACTTTCAAGGTCATTTTAATATCAAGTCGATTCCTTTAATGAACCCCCTCAGCTTTACCACGGAAATGGTCAAAATGATCGAAAAAGATCGAGAAAGATCGAAGAAGATCGAAAAGGATCGAAAATGATAGAAAATTATCGATGTGATCGAAAATGATCGATATGATTGAAAAATATCCACAAAGATCGAAAAAGATCGTAAAAGATCGAAAAAGTTCGAAATAGATCGTACAAGATCGTAAAAGATCGAAAAAGATCGGAAAAGATCGAAAAGTTGGACAAAGATCGAAAAAGATCGAGGAAGATCGAAAAAAAACGAGGAAGATCGTAAAAGATTGAGGAAGATCGTAAAAGATCGAGGAAGATCGTAAAAGATCCAAAAAGATCGGAAAAACTCGAGGAAGATCGTAAAAGATCCAAAAAGACGGAAAAGATCGTAAAAGATCGTAAAAGATCGTGAAAGATCGTGAAAGATTGTAAAAGATCGGAAAAGATCAAAAAAGATCGTGAAAGATAAAAAAAGATGGTAAAAGAGCGTAAAAGATCGAAAAAAGATCGGAAAAGATCGTGAAAGATCGAAAATCGGTAGTCGAGACTTTCTATAGAGACGAGACGGTACACGGTGCTTTGAAAGGCGAGATTGCGGTTCTCATCTCGAGTGGTACGCGACGAGACATGCCTGGACGATAGGAAAAATTCTCAAACGGCATCACAAATCTTATACGATGTGGCTTCTGGAGCATGAAATCAAAACAATGTCCATCTTGGATCAGTGTCCTATGTGTTATGGAATGTAAAATTCTTCATCAAATACTGTATTTTTATGCCATTACACAATAAATTCCGTAGCTACATTCATTTATTTCTTTACGTTGATATTGTTGCTTATAATACATGAAAAATAATTTTTGTAATAAAGTAAACGCTCAAAAATTCATTTAGTTAAATAATTCTTAAACCTGACTCTGTATTAATTGTTCAAGTACTTGCCACACGCTTTTTCAGCTTTCTATTAAGATAAGTTAAACGATAAAAAGTACTTATCTAAAAATTCATCTTTATCTTACATAATGGCAGATCATACACCGAATGAAATAGTATATATAATCCTCATAATTGGAGAATGCCGAGGTAATTATGTACAAGCTGCAGAATTATATCGTAATCGCTTTCCCAATGTAAGGCACCCGACCGATCGTACCATTGCGAGACTTGTAGAACGT
Source organism: Trichopria drosophilae (assembly GCA_030407085.1). Taxonomy (NCBI): domain Eukaryota; kingdom Metazoa; phylum Arthropoda; class Insecta; order Hymenoptera; family Diapriidae; genus Trichopria; species Trichopria drosophilae. The sequence goes on from CM059582.1 coordinate 139,741,291, forward strand.
CAACGCCAAAGACCAGTTTGACTGCGACAAAGACGACGAAATAATGTACCACAGAGAGATGATCCACAAGTGCTTGCAGTGTTAGGTATGGTAGGAAACGATCCTCATGTTAGTACGCGAGAAATTGAGAGACAATTAGGTGTTCCAAGATCCACGGTGCACCGAATATTGAAAGTTCATACATTGCATCCTTATCACATAACTTTGACATAAGAATTGCAAGCCGGGGACTTCGAAAGAAGGCGCCTGTTTTGTAGATGGGCACAAACAATGATACAACAAGATCCGGACTTTTTTCGTTACGTCTTATTTAGTGATGAAGCCACTTTTCATAATACTGGTCAACTTAACAGGCACAATTGCCATTATTGGTCTGTAGAAAATCCTCATTGGCATCGCGGAGTGAATCATCAGCAACGTTGGAGTTTGATCGTGTGGTGCGGTATTGTCAATGGAAACTTTATTGGACCTTATTTCTTCGACGCAAATGTAAATGGTCACAGCTATTTACAATTTATAATGAACGATTTACCGACATTGCTCGAAAATGTTGATCTACACACGAGAGTCCGCATGTGGTTTCAGCAAGATGGCGCACCTGCTCATTTTGCCAGGATAGTTCGTGATTATTAAAATATCAGATTCACGAATCAATGGATAGGACGTGGTGGATTTGTGGAGTGGAGTCCGAGGTCTCCGGATTTAACTAGTTTGGATTTCTTTTTGTGGGGCTATCTGAAAAATATTGTCTACGCAGAAGCACCCACCCCAAGACATAATATGATGGAACGCATAACAAACGCATGTCGCAATATTCCAAGAAATGTTCTTCTTGCAACCATTAGAAGTTTCCAAAATCGCATTCAGTTATGCCTTGACAATAACGGTCAATTATTTGAACATTTAATTAGATGAATTTGCTTATGGAGTGAACTTTTTTGATCTTGCCTTGACTGGCTGGGTCATCGCGTACCTTGCCGTAAGTGGCTGGGATTCTTACGACCTTGCCTTGATTGGCTGGATCATTCTCGACCTTGCCTTGACTGGCTGGGTCATTCTCGATATTGCCTTGACCGGCTGGGTCATCACTTACTTTGCCTTAAGTGGTTGGGATTCTTACGACCTTGCTTTGATTGGCTGGGTGTCCCCATGTGTCCACCTTCTCGTGGTGGGTGTGTTGTGGCTTACGATCTGCTCGGGCTCTATCAGCTAAGGTTCAACCATGTTGAATGCTGGCCAGCAGGGAGGTCCAAATTAACGGATACAAACCGAAAAAAACTATAGCACCACGCCATGAAGCGTGTGCCTTAAAGTGGCACAGACAAGCGAGGCACAGCGAAAATACAAGGAGGACCGATTAACTGGCTGTGTGTTTTCACCATCATTCCCCATCTGGATGGATGACGGATCGATCATTTCTATTAAGGTCCACGCTTTCCACTTCCGGGATAGAAATAAGGGGTTCCGTTAAAAAAAACGACTTGACCTTCAAATGGTCTTGAAGGTTGAGGTCAAGGTCAATGGCAACGTCACATGCGGGTGTGAAGTTGTCCTCTGTTTCGATTTCCATAGCAAAAAATGAGTGCTTCCATTAAAAAAATCGACTTGATATTAAAATGACCTTTAAGGTAGCGGCGAAGGTCAAGGTCAAGGTCACATTATGACGTAAAATCTTCCGCTCTTTCCATTTCCGGGTTAAAAAATAAAGGGTTCCATTTGAAAAAATTGACTTGATATTGAAATGACCTTGAAGGCCATCGTCAAGGTCAATGTCAAGGTCACCATAAGTTAGCCCTGACTGTACCCTTCAACTTTTGTTTAAACAAATTTCCTCCAAAATGCTTACCATCCGAGATATTCTAATCCGTTATTTAAAATCGGACACTCTGTATATATATATATTAGGGTGGTTCAAAAATTAAACATTTCTGGGATATAGTTGGAATCGATTAAATTCAATTTAGAGGTCGCGCAAAGCGCTTGAAGTTTTGCATTTGATTAACATGGGGAAAAAATGATTCTTCGGTTCTGATTTTTTATCGCTTTAAGTACGCATTAAATAAAATAGACAATATGCTCACTCGAAAGCTGACTAACTTCTGAATAATCTTTAATTGTTTGGAATTATTCTGTAGTGTCATTTATGCGCAATAGATCCTAGAATACGGTCAAAACCATTTAACCCTTTGAGGTACGAATTTTTCTTTTCATTCAATTTCATGAAAACTTGTTATTGAATGCGGGGAGTGGTTGATTATACATTGGGACGGAAAATTGCTTGCCGATGATACGTTTGCGAGTACTAGCCAGGTTCATAGGCTTGTAGTTTTAGTATCAGGAGTGAACAAACATCAGCTCCTCAGAACAAAGAAATTGTAGTTAAGTACAGGAAATTACCAAGCTATAGCCGTATTAGAAGAGTTAAAGAAATGGAAATTGGAAAACAAAATTATAGGAATCTCTTTTGATACTACTGCATCGCATACAGGTATATCAGAGGATGATTTTTAAGATGTTCAAATGTTTCAAGTGTTTAGTTCCGACAACATGCTAATTCCTTCATATTGAGTTTTGTAATGAACGCAAAAAACTAATTCCACATAAAATTTGAAAATTAGTAGAATCGTATCTGTATTATACAATAGGACATTTGTGAGGAATATCTGGGAAATGCATGTACTATATAGTAAGAATACGATCACTGAAAACCAAAGTTGGTGTAATTTACGTTTATAGGGTTTACTTACCTTTTTTATTTTTATCCCAGTAAACGAAACTCGATTTAAAAATATTCAGATCTTGAATTCTTTTGAATTTATTTGAATTCCATTTCTGAATCCCAGAAAAATAATTTGCGAATGATTTTCAATATATATGCAGCATGATTTAATTATATCTCAGTTCAGGATTCTTGTACAGAAATAATCTACCCTCTATTTTGAAACCTAAACTTTGTTTATTCTATATGACCAAGTGTAATTCCCACATGTTTGTATACGATTTTAGTCGAAATCTCTTGCGCCCAGAAATTGTGCACATGTGCTTACAACTTACATAACCTCTCTTTTTTATTGACATGAATTGAAATATATTAGGCCTGGTGAGGGTATTCCGGATTATTTACGGAAGAAATTTTCAATACATCTACATAGATTCAGAATAAATCAGAATATAGAAAGATTGGAGAAGGTTCAGAAATGGAATTCAGACATCAATTATTCAATCAATATCAATACATTTTAATCGATTTTCGTTCGCTGGGATGGACTGAGCATGTTTTGGAACCCAACGTCTCAATATTTCTTTCGTCACATATTTCTCTTTCAAAATATAAAGATATCTCTTTATTTCAGAATTAGTTGTGAATATTTCTTTTTCAAATCTGTAAACTTTATTATGTAGGTCCTAAGGTCGGCGCATGTGTCATTATCGAAAAGCACCTGCAAAATGAATTATTACGCTTGGCATGTCGGCACCATATGTTTGAACTCGTTCTTCGCTGTGTTTTTGAGACATGTTTAAAAATTCTCACAAATGGTCCGAACGTCCAGATTTTCAAATGGTTTCAGCAAGTATGGAATACATTAGACATATCAAAATTTCAACCCGGTGTATAGTAGACACAGAGCTTGTAAACATATTGCAAGACGATACAAATGACATCCTTAATTTTTGTGTTCTTCAGTTGGAGGTAAATTTTAGTTTTGTAGATAACATATACAAGGGTAATTCCACGTCAGAGTTGCAACTTAAATTTTTTGTTTGAACGGAATATTTTTTTCGTTTTTTTTTTCACAAAAATAAAATATACGAGTTTTTTTATTTTAATATGATATTTAAATTTTCGAGTTATGACTTTTCAAAGTTACAGATGTTATAAAAATGCACCATTTTCAATTGCCTATAACTCAAAACCGATACAGTATAAAAAAAAATATTGTAGGGGTGAAAGTTTCGTATTTGTGTCAACTTTTCGATGAAGTAGATAGAAATTCGAAAATTTAGTTTTTAATGCATATAACTGGTAATTTTTATAAACAAATTCGTTTTTTTTAACTTCGACATGATTTTTTTTAAGTTTTTTTTTTGTTAAACTACACGGAGAGAACTACACAAGTCTAAAACCGCGAGGATTCCCTCGCCATAAAAGTAAGAATCGGGGCTAGTTCTACACCACGTGCCGCGAAGTATCAATCTAAGAAATTCACAGTCTGAGACTGTGAAAATTTTTAGGACGAGGCAGCAAAACATTCGATGCTATGCTTCGGGCTTGCTCGTGCTTAAACTATACATTAGCCTAGGGCTATCCCAAACATTTTTGTAGGAAATTTGCTGCTCTACAAGAAAGGTTCAGTAAAGTTTTGCTCTATCTTGCACCGTTTTCGATACGGAAGCGCTAGAATGAAAAACAACGAGTTTTCAGAATAAAAGACAATCATGGCGGCGCGGCGGATGCCGAATACAAGGGTTTTTCATTCTATCGCTTCCGTATCGAAAACGGTGCAAGATGGAGCAAATCTTTGCTAAACCTTTTTTGTAGAGAAGCAAATTTCCTACAAAAAAGTATGAGAGAACCCTAGTCTAAAATGTTTTGTTTAAGTACGAGCAAGCTCGAAATATAGCATCGAATGTTTTGCTGACTCATCCTAAAGGTTTTCACAGTGACAGACTGTGAATTTCTTAGATTGATACTTCGGTGCACACTGCATATGGTGCAGAACTAGCCCCGATTCTTAGTTTTATGGCGAGGGAATCCCCGTGGCTTCAGACTTGTGCAGTTCTCTCCGTGTACTCATTGAACTATGTAGAAGATACTGTAAACATTTCAGAAAGGTAGTTTTGCAGAATAATTACCCAAGAGACGATTACCGAGAATTTCTCGAACTAGTCATAATATTCTTGGGAAAAATCCCGCCACGAGGTATCAAGTTTAGAATCCCAGGTGCTACACATCATGCAAGATGGATGGGAAAAGCGCTTTATGTTCTAAAAATATTTTTGTTTCGATCCCAATTCCACCTCACATGTAAAGAAATAAGAGGTTTCGGCGATTTATGTCCATTTATCGTGAAAATTGACATTAAGGCATGGTTTTCGGCACAACTTCCACTACAAGCACCGAATAATGATTTGAATTTCTTGCATTCATTGTATCGGTATCAAGAAATTAATAAAGAAATAGCACAAGTAGCAGGCAAAAAATTTTTTCGTCACTTGTGGTATCTTAATACGGAACTCGTGGGATTGGCTTTTTTCGACGAAACTATCAGTAACGACAGTAAGAGAAGAATGATTGCAGCTACAAAAAAGACTAACTCTGAAGAAAATTTTACACCCGTATATGACCTCGATGAATGGAAGAATGTCAACATAGAAAATTTTGTCACGCCGAAGACATTAAATATTTTCCGTCGATTCGGTATTTCAACGGACTTCATAAATAAGGATCCATTGACGTGGGATGCACTACCTAGTTCCAAGGAAGGAATCGAGATTCTACAACATCTGCAAGTTGTAAATGATATTGCTGAAAGAGGAGTAGCTCTTGCGCAATCGTACAACGGCATATTAACAAAAAATGAACAGCAAAAGCAGGACCTCTTTCACCATGTTAGTGAGCATCGACATTCTTTACCCGATTGTCAGAAAAAGAATATAAAAGCCCATTATATTGAGAGACGTAAAAATAAAAGTTTATAATAAATGTATCTTTGTATTCGGTGTCCGCCATTTTGATTTTTGAAATTATGATCTGACGTTCATATTCAGGGACCTGAACACTACACTATTGTTGAAAATGACTGTCCTGGTGTTAATAGGTTAAATGACCGAATTCTGGGTTCTATTGAGCATACACGCCTCTATGAAATGAATACAAAATATTCAAGATTAATCAGAAGTTATTCAGCTTTCAATTGAGCATTTTATCTGTATTATTTTGCCGCGTACTTCATAGACAATTTCGTGCCCAATAAGAAACGTTTTTGCACCGTTTTTGGCAGGCAAACTCATATTAAGATCTTTGTAATTATTGTAATTGTAAAGGTACTTTGAATGGTTGTAATTTTACATCAGACTCGTGATGGGCGATAAGATCTGACCAGTAACTAATTTCATGTGAATGAAATTACTTGTTTAAATTGTATCCGCTATATTGATTCTGCCATTTTGAAATGTTCAAAACTGACTTCAGATTCGTGATCCGCGACCCCAAAAAACTCCAGGTAATAAGTTTCAAGTAAATCCGAATAATTGTTTACAATCTCGGCTGCCATTTTCAATCCGCCATTTTGAATTTTAAAAAACTGACTTCTGATTCGTGTTCAGCGACCCCAAGAATCTTCAGGTAACAAGTTTCAAGTAAATTCGATTAATTTTTTTCAATTTCGGCCCCATTTTGAATCTTTAAAAACTGACTTCAGATTCATCATCATCGACACAAAAAACATTTGGATAACAAGATTTATACAATTCTATTATTTTTTTTTTATTTTGTATACATGGCTGTTATATTACAAATAAAAATCCGCTTTTATCGTCATTTCTTGTCCGCCATTTCCGAAATTTGTTTTTCGTAACACCTGTACCTGATGGATAAATAAAAAATTGCACATTTGGACGTTAACCCTTTGTGGCCCGACGGGATGCTGAGCATCCCACATTCTGTTCGTTGTTTTTTTTTTTGCCTTAAAAAACAGTTTCTCGTCTTTGTGAGGTCGCAACTGGGTTCCTACATAGAAAGGCATTTATTGAACTGTGACGTAGTCACTAATCGAGCCGTTAACTCTAGCCGGGGGAGAGCGTTCCGGGGGAACCCTTCCCCCTATTCGCCGCTGCTCTCGCCCGCCGTACCGGGGATACACGCTATGGAGGCTCAGACCTCCCCGCCGTCGCTCCTCTATTCAGTCGTCGTCGGGAGTTCCTTCCCCACAGATGGAGGCGAGTAAAGCCGAGAGCCGATTTGCGACTTACGTATCTCTCTCTCTCCCTCTCTCTCCGAAGGAGAAGCCGGTACGTGCGGGCCGCGCGACCGTCACGCTGCTCCCCCCTTTCACGGATCACCCCCAGCATAGGACCCCAAGGTGGCGCCTTGACGGACCAGGAGAAGCAAGAAGAGGGCATTCTGTCGCGGACCGTGAGATAGGACGGACAGAGTATACGATTCGCCGAGTAGTCGAAGTGGTGCGCGACATCGAACTGAATACCGCGAGCGTGTGAAATCTAAAATAAGAAGCAAAAAGGTGTTCTCTGGGAACCTCGTGTCGGAGGCCAAGACCCAGCAAGACGACCATCGCCTTCGGTCAAGGACCCTGCAGCGGCTCCAGTCGGATCCCGGGACATCCGACGTCATTCCCAGCGTGCGCACAACACACAGTGAGTCGCCCATAGGGCCATAAATTTTCATGTGCGGTGGTGAAAACCCTCCGTGGTCCACTCGAGAAAACCTCTTTTTTTTTCCTCTCTTCGTGGCGTTGCGATTCGTATTTTGTAATTTCTTTTGTGTGCTCGGGTATTCCCTCCGGTCCATTGTAATGAACTATCCCCTTCGCGAGATTTGAGCCCATGTCAAGGAATTATAATAAATTAGTTCGATTTTAGAAAAAGAAATTGGTGTACGAGTTTTATTTTTCGTTTTCCCCTTACGCGGAAAAACGAAATTACAGAACAAATGCAAGCTAAAATAGTCGTTTTTTTGGTAATTATGGACGAAATGTTAAATCCGCCGTTTTGAATTTCGAAAATCTGACAACGAATTCGTGATCAGCGACCCCAAAAACCCCCTAGGGCCGAGTTTCGTGTAAATCTGCCAACATTTCGGATTTCGGACCGCCATATTGGATCCGCCATTTTGAATTTCGAAAATCTAACAACGAATTCGTGATCAGCGCCCCCAGAAACCCCCTACTACCGAGTTTCGTGTAAATCTGCCAACAATTCGGATTTTGGACCGCCATATTGGATCCGCCATTTGGAATTTCGAAAATCTGACAACGAATTCATGATCAGCGACCCCAAAAACCTCCTACCACCGAGTTTCAGTAGAGAATAACAAGTTTTGATGAAACTGAATGAAAAAAAAATTCGTACCTTAAAGGGTTAAATGGTTTTGACCGTATTCTAGGATCTATTGCGCATAAATCACACTACAGAATAATTGCAAACAATTCAAGATTATTCAGAAGTTAGTCAGCTTTCGAGTAAGCATGTTGTCTATTTTATTTAACGCGTACTTAAAGCGATAAAAAATCAGAACCGAAAAATCATTTTTTCCCCATGTTAATCAAATGCGAAACTTCAAGCGCTTTGCGCGACCTCTAAATCGAATTTAATCGATTTTTACCGAGAGAAAAAATATTTTGCTTTTTTTTATATATATATTAGGGTGTTTCAAAAATTAAAAATTTCTGGGATTTAGTTGGAATCGAAAGAAAAAAAAATGAAAAATATTTGTTCTTTTGGTAAAAATCGCTTAAATTCGATTTAGGGGTCGCGCAAAGCGCTTGAAGTTTATATATATATATATATACAGGGTGGACCTCGGCTGGCGGGTCATAGGCATCCCATGTTAAAGAAGTAACTAGATCATCAGTCCATTAATCCCGTGGTAATTAGGGTTTGCTACAGGATTTTAATTCCTCACAATGCATAATAAAACAGAATTAAGAATTGTAGCAAAGCCGACAATCTCTAAATACCGCGTGATTAGTCGGCTGATCTAGGTACTTCTTTAACATGGAATGCCTATGACCCGCAAGCCGAGGTCCACCCTGTATATATATATATATATATATATATATATATATATATATATATATATATATATAGATATATAAGAGAAAAAATATTTTTCTTTTTTTTTTCTTTCGATTCCAACTATATTCCAGAAATTTTTAATATATATATTATATATTTCCGTCGAAGCAGCGAGTATACAAAAACTGAGCTGAAATAAATAAACAGAAAAGTGATTATATACTGTTTTCAAAGTGACATAAATCTGTGTGAATTCGAAGCGGTAAGTATTTAATATTTTGTTCAGTGTGATCTTTATATTTTGTGATTTGATTTCGTTTTTGTCAAAAATTATTGGATCACATAATTTATTGGCGTCTTAAATAATCACAGCCATCCCGGTTACGGGTACCTTCGTGTAACCGGTTGTGGGCACCCATGTTTTCTCTCATTTAATGCATGTTTGGTTCAGAAACATAGCAATATCGTTGTTTATATTGACCTGACGTTCTTATATTACTTTGATGAATTGTTAATGAATTAAATGCAATGCATTTAGTCGGCCGGTGCATTTGAAGTGCGCTGAACATGCAAGAATTGTGATTCTGATTTTGAAGATTAAGTGAATAGCTAATGTGAAAATGTATTGTTTTTTTTTGTCATCGGAAGCTTTTAAGTAAATAAATTTTTATTTTCTTATTATTTTGTGGTAGTTTTCCCTCATATTTTTCCATTTTTACCAGATTTTTCAAGGGTGCCCACAACCGGGTACAAATATCTTTTATAAAAAAAATCGTCACTAGATTAAATGTTTTAGACACTATCACAGATTTTTGGTACGGGACCAATACTGATATAGTACTGAAGTCAGTACTGACTCAACTCCGAAAGACATTATAGAGCGATTGTATCTCGTCGGTTCTGATTTACTCCGGTTGTCTGTACGCATTAACTTATGATCACGACCACTGACTGTCAGTACATGGTCAGTACTGATGTGGTACGGAAGTCGGTACAGTTTCGATTCATTATGTCAGTACTGATTATCAGTACTGGTTCAGTACTTTTCTAGTGGTGTAGGCAGTATTGATTCGTCTCCAAAAATCAGTAGACTGCACCAGTGCTTGATCGGTACTCCACCGGTGGTTAACTCCGGTAAGCTACGGAAATTTCTAGCTAGTCAGATGCGTGTGCATATGAATTTCCAACTGCTATCAGCTCATTAACAATGTTCGCAAAACGCAGCGATCAGAATTATATTGAAATGTATTGACAAAAATACTTTACTAATATTTTAATAGAAAAATATGAATCCAAATGAATACATAAATAATAGTGCTGTTAAAACTACTAAATATACGAATACAATTTAACCCATGATCGTTATTGGAAACTTGTTGTATTAATACATATGAATCCATTTATAATTGACTCGAAAAAGGCAAAAGTCATGTATCCAACTGAATACAAATGAAGATCGACAGCATAATTTTTTAATATAATCAAATCTATGAATAATGAAAGTTAATTACTAGAATTAATCAATCCATTTCAATACATAACTGAGCAAAATAATGCCTGTTTTAATCTAAATTAATCTAAAATAAACCAATACAAAAATATTCGACAGATGTCCGGGTAAACTTTTTTTAAATGTAATAATAATGTTCATTTATTTGTAACCAATAGACAATTCTTGCAATTTTTTGTAAGTGTACAATGCGATATTTTTGTTAATAAAATATATATATTATTTTCAAAATTATGCAATATCTCGTAAACGGTATGAGATACGTGAAATCTGGCGGAATTTTGTCGGATGTGCGACGATTCAAAGCGGCCATACACAATTTAACAATAATAATAATAATAATAATAATAACCCAAAGGGAATGATGCGTAACACAATGCGGCTATGCAAAAAGCTGCATCCTAGCCTATCTTCCCAAATGGCCTACTCTCACCTCCACGTGTGCTTATTAAAGCCGGTGGGCCCTGGACTCTTAGCAACCTTGCCAGAGATTGGGTAACCAACCCCAGTGGATGGCGAGGTAAGAGACAAACGAGAGAGGCATAACAACGGGGGGTAGGGCCAACCACCCTACTCCCTGTACATGCGGTTACTAGAAATAGAACGCGCAGGGCTCCTGACCATCGGGCTGCTTCGGATGCAGCCCAGTCCCGAGGTGGAGGAGCCGAAACGGGTGTCCCGGGACAACGACCCACGAATGCCCACGGACGATTTCAGTGGACGGAGGATCTCAGGCAAGATCTAATGCGCTGCTACGAGGAGAGCTGTCCGCAACAGAGAGGCTACATGGCGCGAATGCATAGTCGGTTTGCAGTAATGCATCCCGAACTGGCAGATCGCTTTTCTCAACAACAACTGAGAGATTATGTGGCCTATCTGAGGCGGATAGGTTTCGTTTTTCCCATCTGTCAACTGGTACCGTATGTGCGGGCAATAACAACTGAGCCCATACGCGGTGCTGACAGAGATGCTCCACATTATGAAAGCACGACACTCGTGTCTAAATAACGAGAATCAGACAGAGCAAATAGCCTACATCTGGATGCTCTTCCAGATGACTGCGACCTGTGGCAAGTCAGTTGTGCCGTTTACGAGGCTGCAAGTGATCTGGTGACTCCGCGAAATCTGACACAGATATCGGGGAGTCGGCAGATTACAAAACGCATGTCTCAATTGAACGGTAAGATTCGACTGACACGGAAACTCGCTTCCCGAATACAGTGTGTGATCGACTATTTAACATCTGGCCGTTCATTTACGGCTAAAGTCAAGAAGTTCGCACAATTGCGGACGTACTATCACACACTGAACAAGCTGAAGTTGCTCAACATCAAGCAACGTTTAGCGGATAAAATTCGGGTTTTGGCCGATGCCAAAAAGAGGCTGCAAAGTCGGGAAGAAGGAATTCGACAAAACTCAATATTTTGGACGAATCCTTCCAACCTCTTCAAAAATCGTATCGCAGCCTCAAGTGAGTTTCCGTCGATGGCCGCAGTTGAGGAATTCTGGGGGAGCATCAACGAGAAAACATCTAAGCTTAATGCAGACACTCCAGGTATTGAAATCTTCACCGAGTTGTGCGACGAAGTCACACAACAAAGTGAAGATTACCCACCCGTCAGTGCATTAGAGGTGAAAAATGCCATCACAGGAGCGAGGAATTTCTCCTCGCTGGGCTGGGATAGAATAAACAACTATTGGTGGAAGAAGTCCACTTCTGTCCATCAACACCTACCCCGAATATTCACCTCTTATATAAATGGAGACCAACCCATTCCACACTGGCTGGTGGAGGGCCGAACGACACTGATCCCAAAATCGGGAGACTTGTCCGATCCGAAAAACCATAGACCGATCATGTGTTTCAATACGTTATACAAATCGTTCACTAACATCTTGAACGAACGTATTGAGAAATCCGTGAAACCGGTGTGGCAACGGATAATAGAACAACGAGGCTGCAATATGGGTGTATCCGGCTGCAAGGACAACTTGCTTATCGACAGGTGTGTTTGTCAGGACGCAGTCCAGTACAAGCGTAACCTGTCGATAGCCTGGCTGGATTACATGAAGGCGTATGACTCGACATCGCACGAGCTTTTAAGCTTGTTGCTCAAACGCCTCCATGTGCATCCAAACATAGTGAGAATTGTAGAAGACCTGATGCCTCTTTGGAAAACACGCTTTGTTATGACATCGGGCAAGCGTCGAACCATGTCTAGACTGGTTCAATTCCAAAGAGGTGTCTATCAGGGAGATTCTCTGAGTCCTCTACTCTTCTGCATTTCACTATTGCCTCTATCCGTTGCTCTCCGAAAATCTCAAGGGTACATGTGTGGACCGCCTGGTTATACGCATCAGGCGAGGATCAATTACATCGATCTCTGAACATCGCCCTCACATACTCGAGAGATATCGACATGGCATTCGGATTGATTGATTGATTGATAACTTTATTAGGCAACTGGTCAGCTGACCGTGTGCAAACACTACATATACAAAGATATACAACACTACATGTATAAAGATTTACAAAGTATAATATAATAAACATAATAATGAATAATAATCGTAGTAAGTAGCAAAGATTTACAAAGTATAATATAATAAACATAATAGTGGAAAACAATAGTAGTAAATAGCAAAATTCAACGAATACTCTGCACATCCCGACGAAGGAAGGTACTTAGCTTTATTTTAAAGTCATTGGACGATGATGCATTCCGAACATTAGGGGGTAGCGATTGCCAGAAAGTAATAGCGCGAATCCAGAACGAGTTCTTGTAGTAATCGGTGCGACAGAAAGGTATTTGAAAATCAGAGTGGGCAGTTCGGGCAGAGGTACGTGGTGTAGCTGGATACGATTTGGTAGGTTAGCGACGCAAGGAAGTAGTTTCGGCGATTTTCAAGTGACATCCAATTTGCATTCTGCCAGTAAGGTGTTAGATGTTGATCTCTTCGAAGCCGGTAGATATAGCGCAGTGCTGAGTTTAGTAGCCGTCGTATCTTCGTGTGAAGATAAGCAGAAGCATCGGTAAAAACGAGACACGCGTAATCGATGTGAGGGAGAACGAGGGCATTGACGAGCATAAGTTTGATGGATGATGGTAGCGTTGAGCCCCGAAAACGCAGACGATGTAAGGTATAGTGTACTTTCGAGCTAATGTACGCGACATGGCGATTCCAGGTCAAATCGGCAGACAAAAAGACTCCAAGATCTCTCACTTCGTTGACGTACGGTACAGCATACCCATTGACAATGATCGGTGGTACTTCAATGGTTTTAATGGTAGCAAGATTTTGCCTAGATCCGAGAATGATGGATTTCGTTTTTTTGTCACTGAGTGTAAGACCACATTCTTGGGTCCATCTGTAAAAGGCATCGATGTCACTGTTCAGACGCTTGATTACATCGTAAAGAAGACAAAGAGGTGTTGTTATATAAAATTGAGTGTCATCCGCAAAAACGATAGCCGTGTCACGACAATATCGAAGCCGTGCAAAAAAGGTTTTGAAAACTATAATAAACAGAATTGGACCCTGACTAGATCCTTGCGGAACATCAATAGTAGTTCTACGCTCTTCGGCAAATGATCCATCGCTACCCTGGATAGTTTGTGATCGATCGCTGAGGAAGGAGTGAATCCACTTGATTGCAGTTTCGCCAAAACCTATTTGCCGCAAACATTTCAAAATTAACGTGTGGTTAAGAGAGTCAAAGGTCTTAGAGATGTCAAAGAGCACGAGGATTGTTACGAAACCCTGTTCAATACCGCCTCTTACGTCATCAAGTAACTTAAGGAGGGCAGTTTGGGTACTATGATATCGCCTAAAACCACATTGCCGTGAGTGAAGAATGTCGTTCGACTCAATGTAATTCATTATTTTGCGAGCTACGATAGTATCCAATAATTTGGCGATATGCGATGGTCCGATGGATAAATCCCAGCTGAGAGCGACAGATTAAAGATAGCAGTGAGTGGGAGAACGACTGCTGATAGGATGGTCTGGAGATGTCGCAGTTGTACTCCATCAGGGCTAGGACCTTTTGATTTAGAAAAGGACGCATTTATCTGACTGAGTACTTCAGTGCTCCGCAACTTAGGAAAGGCAAAGATAGGCGAACTATTAGCAGGTATAGAATCCAAGATCTCGTAAAGTTCAGCGACACTGCAAGACTCATGCACGGAGCGACAGTGCTGTAATAGTTGTTGAGCTCGTTAGATGTGAAATGTAGGACCGATTGGCTTGTAGCCGCCGTTAGTCCGTATTTTCTTAACAGTGCCCAAATTTTCATGGGATTTGTTAGCTCGTCCAGGGAACCACAGATATAGTTTTCTTTAGATTTACGGAAGGAAACCTTTATATGCTTGCGTAGTTCTCTCTAACGGTTCATTAATAATCCGTACCTGATGCGCTTGTCTTGTAAGTACAACGCATTTCTAAGCTTGATCTGTCGCTTGATATCTGCAGAAAGCCATGGCGCTTGTGGCTTTTTTAATCTTCGGGTCGTAAGAGGTGCGTACTGGTCTAATTTAGCTCGTAATATTTCGTAAAAGCTAGATAGCAAAATTGATAGATTACAATTTGGTGAGATAGATTCAGTGTAAAGTTCCGGAACATTAATGCGTAGTTCGGAGTCTAGTTCAGCATTTAACGCCTCAAGATTGCAATTTCTAAAATTGCGAAACGTCACAACCTTCGGACTATGGGAATAGTTAGTAATATTATAGTTGATACTAATAAGGTCATGACCGACGGCGAAGGGTTGAGACGATTGCGAAAAATTCACTACTTTATCTTTTGAGTCCACTAAGAAGACATCGAGAAGCGAGTGGGTGTCATTGACGTACGTGTGATGCGTTGGCCCAAACGGTATTGCGTAGAGTGAGAAATCACTGATAAACTGTTTAAGAAAGTTTGAATAGAAATTGTCGGCTAATAAATTGCAGTTTAGGTCACCAGTAATAATTATATTTTTGAACGTGGGCAAGTACTGGGTTAACTTTTGAATAAAATCGGTAAACATATGTCCTTCAGGCCGACTGTAGACTATTGCCAAAAGTAATTTACTGTTGGGTGGAATTTTTATATCAAGAATAATATATTCTGGATCATTAATAGAAATATTTATTAATGCTTCTAAAACAATATATTGACAAGAATGATGAATATAACATGCGACGCCACCGCCTAACATATACCGATTCTGACCCGCTGACAGCAGTGCTCGGTCATTACGAATTAAGTTGAAAGTGGGAATAACAAGTGACTGTGTGGAAATGTCAGGTGTTAGCCAGGTTTCAGTAATAGCAAGGATTTGGGTATTTGTACTTTGAAGAAGAATCTCAACTTGTTAAAAGTGGGCGCGCAATGATTTGATATTACATTGTGACACATTGAGCGAAAAAGACTGTGGATTACGAATATTTTGGCTATCGGCTACAGTGCTTGGTACCACATTGGTGGGGAGTCATTGGATTTTCATGAGGTCGAGTTCGGTGACGATTGGTATTTCGGCATGATGTGCAGCTTTTCGAAAGAAAACACAGCCGTTGCGGGCCCAGACTCTGGAGTTAGGGATAGGTCGAGCCTTTTGCTTCGCTTTCTGCAACAAGGAGTATAACGGCTTAGCGTATAGCTCGTTGACAAAGACGGTGGTATCGTCACCCTTGTATAATTCTGGGAAAATGTCAGCTCTAGTAATTTTGCCCACTTTGCGTTTCGAATCCATAATGTGATCGCGAATTTCCGTTGATAGAAATGTAACTACGAGCGAAAATGTAACTTGCGCTGCCGTTGTGGTAACATTTTTGAAAAAATCTGCTTTCCTGATACTTATAATTTTATCAGCGAATCGTGAAACTTTTAGACGCGATAGCACGCAGGCAACGATCTCTTCGTGCGTCAGCTGACAGGAGGTAAGAAGACCTGCGATAACGAGCTCAGAATTTCGCCGCTCGTATGCCTTTTGAGCTTTAAGGCGTTCGATTTCCGTGGTATTTTGATCTACTTGATGAGCAATAGACGTTAGATACGTTTGCAAGTTTTCCAAACGCGCTGAATTATTTAGGGTTTGCTGCGTATGAAACGTCAATCGCTCATTGAGATCCATACTCTCCCAATTTTCTGGCAGCGAAGCTGGTTGTGCGACCTGCGGCGGCGGCAGAGCCGAATGGACAAGTGTGCAGTCGTTCATTTGCACAGAGGAAGGTCAGGCTCCCATAACAACGATATGGAGCTCGTCAACGGAAACGTCATTCGCCACCGTAGCGCCGAAGAAGTCTGTACATACCTGGGCGTACCTCAAAGGCATGTCCAGGATGTGCAGGCTGCTAAAACCACCATTAGTAAAAAATACCGGCGCATTCTCCGTCAGATCTGGTCATCAGAATTGACCGGGAGAAATAAGGTGGCAGCCACGAATATGTTGGCCGTATCACCAGTGCTCTATTCATTTGGAGCACTGAAGTGGAACGTTGATGAGCTGAGGGATCTTCACCGAAGCACACGGAAGATGATTTGTATGCAACGCAGTTTGCATCCAAGATCTTCCGTGGAACGACTGTATTTGCCCCGAAATATGGAAGGTCGTGGTCTTTTAAGCCTGGAGTGTATGCATGACCGATTAGTCCTCGAGACCGCTTGCGACGTGATTAATCGAACGGAGGATCCCCTGATGATGCTAGTTCATCAGCATGAAATTCAGGGGAAGGGGGCGTTTTTATACAACGGGGCGGAACGAGCGGCGCGAAACCTCGGTCTGGTTTTCAACGTGGGACGTAGTGGTGCACAGGAGGCTGAATCAGTCATCAATCTGTGCCTAGTGCGTCTCAGGGCTAACATACGGAAATAACAACTCCGTATGTTGGAGGGAAGGCATATCGACAAGCCATTGCATGGACAATTCTTTCGAAATGTCCAACAACTTGGCTTGTGGGCAGAGATGACCTTCTCGTTCTTAAGATCAGCCGGCTTGAAATCCGAGACCGAGGGTTTTATCTTCGCATGCCAGGATGGGGTCAGCAATACCTTAGCGTATCGCCAGAACATCTTACACCAGGCGGTACAGAGTACGCTTTGTAGATTGTGTAGATGTCATGCTGAGACACTAATGCATCTTTTGGCAGCATGTCCAATATATGCAGTTTCAGCATACATCGAACGTCACAATGCGGCTCTTCGAGTGCTGTATTACCATCTTCGCAGCACTTATGGTATTGATGCAACCCCAGTTTTGCCGTACGTCCCCACTGATATTGAATCCGTAGTCGGGAATGAGTCATGCCGAATATACTGGAATTACTCATTCCCGACGAGCAGGCAAATATCAGCCAATAAGCCTGACATCGTCCTGGTTGACTTCGATGACAAATCCATCTGCGTCATTGAGTTCTCTGCACCAGCAGAGACAAACATACGAAACGAAAAACGGATGAAATATCAGGAACTCCTGTTAGAGCTTTGCAAGCTGTGTCGAGGATTCAAAATCAAGCTCGTCGTGCTAATATTTGGAGTACTAGGAAGAATAAGACCAACTTTACTCGAAAACATCAAAAGCATTCCTGCCTGCCAACAACATGCAAATTCCATCGCAGGCCGAATGCAGAATGAAGTGCTGCTGGGATCTCTCCGTCTGCTGAGATCACATGAAGTCCTGCAACCACTAACCGGATGGTAGAGGGAGTGGTTGCAGTTACAGTCGACATGGCCCGGTACAGTCTGCAGCGGAAGGGATGGTTATCGGAGCCACTTTTCTATATAATAATAATAATAGTTGTTAACGACTGGTGGAAGGGCTTTAAATAAAACACGCGGTTTGATCGGCCGACTAAAAATCTCAATTATTTATTGCGATCAGTGCCGGTGACGATCCGATCGCGTCGCGGACTTCTTAACCCTCTCGACGTTCCGAAACGTTCTCTCCCCATCCGATCGTCACTTGTTCACATCTTAGTTCGATCTTTTAAACTCTCGAACATTTAAATAGACTACGATGTCATATTACACATCGATATCATACTATTCCAATTACAAATAATTGTATCGAGATCGTCACTATTTCGAAGGGCCTTTTACATAATTACCTATCAGGCTAGCTTCATTTTGAGAGGTACCCCCATTCGGGTGGGCAATGGCGTAGGGAAAACCACCTTTGTGGGAAAAAACCTACGCCGGGTACCGCAGTCGATAAAACATAGATTCTGTCCGTAACATTCTCCCCCCTGTACGAAGTCTACGGATTCGTACACTCCACGAGAATCGATGTTTTCATAACCCATTCAACTCGTCATTGAACTCTTCACACATCATGCACTGCACATTAATAAATTTTTGGATTCGCAAGGCGCTATTACATGGTATCATAACTCAACAACCAAATACAATCTTATACTCATTCCTTTCAAACTCGCTAATATCGTTAATTATGCTTTCGCCAATACAGCTCCCATATCACATTCCCTAAAATTCAAACTCACATCAATAACATGTGTTCCATCACAACATAGTTAGCTCCAGGTAGTCAATAGTTACGTCCAAGCCAGTCTCTCTCTCTCTTTCTCTCTCTCTCTCTCTCTCTCTCTCTCCCTCTCTCTCTCTCTCTCTCTCGGGAGGCGAATCGCCGGCCGATTTTTGTATTCACCTCTGGTTTACGAACTTCCGGCCTTCATGTTCTCCAGTTGGTCAGCCACGGCAGATCTCACGCCCTGAGTCCCCGCGCGTGCAACCTCTGGATACTATCCATCCGGAAGCGAATCGCCAGCAGCCAGTCGTGGATCACTCTAAACGAGACTGTTTCCATATCTATATCAAACCATATTTCAACGAACGGATCACTCTAAACGAGACTGTGTCTGTGTGTAAGTTAATCCATATTTTGACCAAATCTAAACCGAATGACCTTGCTCCGATACGATCCATCCTGCTCCAGAATGAAACGCCCCGCTCCGAAACGAAATTTCACATATCGAACATTTCATTTAAGCGTAAATTAATTCGAGACTCCTCAAATACCGTTAAATACCATTATTTGCAACATCATGTATGCCGTCGTCACATATAAAGGACCCGTACACAGTACCTATATAGGCACCTTCTACTGCGGCTGCCACCAAATTTTATGTTTCTTTTTCGCGAATGATTTTTCTCCTTCGTGCCTCAACTTATACATTCAATGCTTGTGAATCATTTTGAACATCCAGCAGCGTATACATTTTCTAAAATTAGTTCACGTCGCAGATTGGCAAGCTCTGTTTGTATTATATCGCCATCGACATATTACACCGACGGGTCGTTCTGGACCCACGAATACAACAAGTACTGTGTTTCAAACACACTCAGGTTTGGTACCAATCTCATTTGAAATTTCATTTCGTCACATGCCGGCTGACTCGACACTAACAAATCCATAGATTTTCAAAATGCCTTTCTGTAAAAGTCGTCATAAACCAACGATTTCGCTCTCGATCTTTACCAAATACGACCGTCGCCCTATGTAGGGGATCAGCTCGTGATCGTCACTCTTTCGATCGCCTGCCTCAATGGTTTTCAAACCATTCCGTAAGAAACAAAAGAAGGCTCATCTTTCTAACAAATAATAATAAGATTAAAGGGCTTATATTTTTGGATTCGTATCCAAACTACGTAACGAAATTTAAATCGATTCCAATTCGATTCATCACGTCGTCATTGACATTCCAATAATTGGACTTATCGTTCAAGACAAGTGCCAATGCAAATACGTTAGGCCCGCGATCCACTGTCCACACCGGGACCCGTGCATCATCGACATCGACGCCTATCATGACCTTCACAAACACGAACAATTACGTTTCTACTATTCAAATTGTCATGCGCACAAAATTTGAAATGAAATCGATATCAAACCGTTCACGAAAAGGTCAAAACATTCCTTTTTCATTTGTAATTGGAATCATAATACCATTATAGAATTCATGCTACTTCGTTCACATATTTAAATACAAATAAATTTCTTTAATCTACATGATAAAGTCAATAATCAATCACCATCATATTTTCTTCAAATATCAATAGCCTTACTGAACTTTCGAAACACCGCTAAAAATGTGACATTCTTTAGAATATGTACCAATAAATATTATCTTCCATCAAACTTCTGTTTGAGAAAGTGGGGTGATGTTTCCACAACCATCGGTGAAAACATGACGTTTTACTAACACCTATTTAAGGCGGTGTTATTTCGATTATCTTTCAATGCACCAAATTTATGTTCAAAACTGGTGAAATAAAACGTGGGGTCAAGCTTTCAAAAACTAAAACTTTATTCGCTCGAAGCAAACGTCTCGGCGGCAATATCTTTAGAAGGTTTCGAACTGTTTGCAACAGTTTCGTTTCAACATTTATAAAGGCGCGATGTTCTTACGGACATCTAAAGAAAGATGATGTTCGTCAGAACACCTGTCAAATGCGCTGTTTTGTATTTCTTTGATATTCGACAAACTCGAAAGGATCGATATTTCGACTTAAATCGCTGAATTACAATGTAGAATAAAAAAACTTTGCCAAACGTATTACAAAGTGATTTTGACGTAATCGGATGCCTAATATACCGTCATCCAACTTCGTACTATCATCACTTTTAATCATTAAAATTACAATCGTCGACTTAATAAGTCGTCGTTCAATTTCCCTGTAAATATGCACGTATTTATGTTTGATTTTCAATAAATAGAATTTAGAATTTAAACAATTAGAAGTTAAAAACAATTGACATTCCTAACCTCCTAACCGGAGTATGAAAAATGTATTCCGCTCCGAACTAAACTAATGGGAATAGCATTTACTGACAGTCGACTGGACTTTCAAACTTAACAAAAGAATACAACTCCTATTTTACGAGTGCTTGAAATTGAGGCTAGGATTACAAAACGATTAATTAGAACTGCCAAATGTTTAAAGTTATATAGAGTCATTTTTCGACACTTCGAAACGATCTAGCATCTCTAGTACAAAGAGAGATGTTCGAATTTTATAGTCGGCGTCGCGGAGGGCGACAAAACACGATCGCGTGTCACGAGCATGAAGTTGAGTCGTTAACGCAAAGCGAACGCCTTGTCAAATATTAAAAACCGCATGCTACAATCACTCTATCACAGTATCGCCAAAACATTAGCTCACCATGCCGAAGTCGCTTCTACTCTCAACGATGCAGACAATTCATCCGATACATCACACTCCGACTTAGCACCTGGGCGAATCCTGAAGGTTCTTCACGATCAGCCACCTCCAAACTCTCCATCCCCTCGCCGTGCCGGTAGCGGTGTCGCAGTCGCTGTCCTCAATAAATGTCCCGGAGATTTCTTGTTGACATGGCCAAAATATCCCAGCACGGGAGACCATCCATATTATATATATGCGATACAAAGTGCAATCGCGAATACTACAAAACCAACTTCCACCATTCCCGGCAATCGTTCCCGGGTTTCGGCACCAATTTGTTAACGACTGGTGGAAGGGCTTTAAATAAAACACGGGGTTTGGTCGGCCGACTAAAAATCTCAATTATTTATTCCGATCAGTGCCGGTGACGAGCCGATCGCGTCGCGGACTTCCAAACCCTCTCGACGTTCCGAAACGGTCTCTCCCCACCCGATCGTCACTTTTTCACATCTTAGTTCGATCTTTCAAACTCACGAACATATAAATAGACTACTACGTCATATTACACGTCGATATTATACTATTCGAATTACAAATAATTGTATCGAGATCGTTACCATTTCGAAGGGCCTTTTATATAATTAGCTAACAGGCCAGCTTCATTTTGAGAGGTACCCCCATTCGGGTGTGCAATGGCGTAGGGAAAACCATCTTTGTGGGAAAAAACCTACGCCGGGTACCGCAGTCGATAAAACATCGATTCTGTCCGTAACAATAGTCATAATAATGTCTTTATTGTACGACGTAGGAATGTACCAAAGGCGGGACTCAACGCAAACTGCTTTACAGATTAACCTACAGTACAGATTAAAGACACATAACGACGATTACAATAATAGCACAGGTCTACAAAAAATGGGTCTTCGATGTTGTTGGGAAGCTGTGAATCATTTCCGACGTAATTGTATGGGTAGAATCCACACTCGATGTCAGAATTGGTCCATCAGATCAGGTTTTTGAGATATTTCAGGTCATGTACTCGAAAAACGCGTTATTTTGCTATGTTTGAGGTCACATACAGGACGCAACAATTTTGTTTGGCCTTCTGTACTATTTGCATCTTTTAGTACTACCTTTATCCTTCAAAATGAGGTTTTATTCGATCACCTAAGATTTTTTCTTACAAAGTTACGGCCATTTTGAAATTAAGAGATATATTCCATTAACGTTATCAAAAAAACAGTCACAATACTGAATCGTGATTTTAGTTATTAGTATCCATATTTTATATAGTTGTTTATATTTATATAGGTTTCATGACATTGAATTGGACCTTGAGCTTGTTCTCCAAGAGCATTTCAAGGTAAATTTGTTTACATGTATGTCGTAATTTTAAATTGGCGTATCTTGGTGAAGAAAAGTCGTAATGGAATTCTGCGCATCCCATATTGAAGAAAAAGAGTAGTACCACATGATCCAATGAAAGGAAAAACTCCTAAAAATGTTGTGTCTTCTGTACACGACCGCAAAAATAGCAAAAAAAACGTGTTTTTCAAGTAAATAACCTAAAATATCTCAAAATCCTGACGTGATGAACCACTTCTGACTTCAGATTCTGATTCTACATACAAAATTACGTCGGAAATCACCCACAGATTCCCAACAACAAAACCATGTTGACCTGTGTAGTACACAATAGAATATCACGTTACAGAAATAAAAACAAATATTACACAATAAAATGAGCCGCTTTATACAATTATATTATAAGAAAAAATAAAAAAAGAAAACAGAATGCATTGTGAAATGGCAGCAAATGGCAATATAGAACGAAAAATCTTGAACTACAAGGATTACTGCATCTTCAAACTCAGGAAGTATCTTCTAAATTTTGAAACAAATGTATAATATTGTCTTGAAGAAGATCTAAGATCTAATGGCAAACTATTCAATAAAGAAATGACAGTTTTATGGTATTTGGGAGCACGCGCCGCTATGAATACAGTTAACACAGTTTCAAGTAGGATACAGAGCATTCGCAGGATTTAATACCAACGCATTATTATCAACCCACTCTACTACTTTATTCAGTTCAATATTAAATGTTTGGAATGATTTAGTAATCAAGAGGGCTCGTCGCGCCAGGTCCTTAGCGCGCGGCGACCGCTACTCCTTTACCGTGAGTACGGTGTGCCCCCCCCCCCCCAGCGTTCGATTTATATCCCTCCTGCTTTTTCTTTTCGCTATATTTACCCTCTTTTTATTTTTTTTTATGTATCGCGTGTTTTGACCTCATCCGAGTGATCGTCGAACTCTCGAACGAAATGTCGCGTACTGGACTATGTGTGTAATCGAAAATTGTTGTTAATATATTATGTTTTATTTTGTTTAACTCCGAGTATAGTTTATTCCCGCACCTCTAATCCCTTTAATAATAGAAAGAAACAATAGTTTACAAATTCTAGACAAAATTTATGAAAGAGTTAATTCGGATTACACATTGGAAAAGAGGCTAAGGGCTGGGATTCGTTACTTCATAGAAGCTTCCAGGGCATCAGTCCGATTTTAACTCCCTTTTTTATTTTTTTTAGTTTTTTAGTTTTTAAAATTTTACATTTTAACAATTTTAAACAAAAATTTTTAATATTGAAATGTAATCATACTAAGATTTATTTATTCATGAAATGAAATAAAACAGTTTTTTTTAAATGTCAAGCACAACGGAAAATTGAAAACTTTGCACATGAATTGTGTTCTATATTTATTAATTTTAGTGCTACATTCAGCACATCTCCTTCGCATTTTATTCGGTAACATTATAGATGAGTGTTTGCTTGTCGTTTTTTCTAGCGAAACTTGACGTTTGCGACAACTCATTCCTCTTCTTAAAGATTTTCGACATTTTTTTATGGATACAATATTTGCTAATAATTCATCTATGACCATTAATCTAAGTAGTTTCAATTTCCTGTGTTTTTCGTTATAATAAATGCTTATAAACAATCGACGAATAATGACAAGTTAGAATTATTTATTATATATATGTGGCATACAATTAGCTTCAATTTTTACATAACCCTTCACACATATATTTTTCTACGCGGGTAACATCGCATGTACGATTAGCTACCTGAAAATTGCCGGAATACTGGATATCGTTCAAATAGAGTAATATTTTACAATCTGCACTTGTTATATTAGATTTGAGATTTTTAAAACTAATTCGCATACTTAATCAGCCGCAATCAAAATCTTCGAGTAACAAATTTTGTCCAAATAGAATTACATCTTAAACTTTTGTCTGTCATATTGAATCTGCCATTTTGAATTTCGAAAAAATAACTTCGGATTCATAATCAGCGACTTCGAAAACGCCCGAATAACAAATTTTGTCCAAATAGAATTATATTTTAAATTTTTTCCGCTATATTGGATGCGCCATTTTGAATTTCACAAGTCTATCCTCGGATTCGTAATTAGCAATCCCGAAAACACCAGAGCACCAAACTTTGTCCAAATACAGTTATATTTAAATTGTTTGTCCGCCATATTAGATCAAACGTTTTGAATTTCGTAAAACTAACCTCCGATTAGTAATCAGCGACACCAAAAAACCCCGAGTAACAATTTTTAGCTAAATTGGACAAAAGGAAAAATGCGTGACTCAATGGGTTAATTTATTTCTGTAAAATATTTCTAGTACATCCTATACTCAAAATGCCAGGAATTGCTTCAAAAATTTTAAACGTGCATGAAGCGGGATGAACTTTAGAGCTGAAAATAATAATAACATATTTTGCGAACAGAATCAACGTTTTGTAAACTACGGTACTCGGAGTAGGTTTTTCCCACTACGGTGGATTTCCCTACTCGATTGCACACCCAAATGGGGGTACCTGTGAATTGGTCATGGGCCACATAGGACGGGAACCTATTAGTATGATTGTAAAGGTTCCAAATGACGGCGACATCCCGCAAATTATAGTAGTATATACGATTGAAATTGATTATTTTCCGAGCGTCGAGTGTCGAGTAGAGGGCGAAGAGAAAATAAGGCATCCCAGAGTGGGGAAACGCTACATGTTGTGAAATTGTGTCGCCAACTCACTTCCAGATGGATAGTAGCCTGTGGGTTCCGAGCACGTGGGATTGGAGTCTGTCTCCAATTTGGCGACTGTGCTGGCCCGCAGGTGAAGAAGAAGTTTGAGAGTTCGAAGTGCGGTTAAATTGCTAAAGACAAGAAGGTTGTTGCCAACTCGCTTCCGAACGAATAGTAACCCTTTGGTTCCGAGCATGTGGGGTTGAAGCGAGGCTCCAATCTGGCGGCTGTGCTGGCCTTGGGGCGAAACAGAAGTTCGAAAGTTCACAGTGCAAGATGGATAGGGTGAGAGAGAACGATAGCGAAGGTTTACGAGAGATTTTCCTTTGTTTTATCGCCCATGACGACGCGCGATACTCGGGAAGTGTTGTTGCAGAGTCGCGGGCCCTTCTCCCTCTCCGGATGCCTGGGGCCTCGGGCTCGGGTCCGAGGCGTGCGGCACAGGAGGATGGGGGCCGCGATACGCGCGCGGCGGAATAAGGGGGGAACGGTATTCTCGTTTCGTACGTCGGACACAAGGGATCTCGCCGTCTCCGCCACAACGATTAAAAAATTTCGCAAATAAATTCATAGTTTGGTGATGCGAAGAACGTGTTTTATCTCCTTTCCGCCCTTTCATTGATAACATTTTTGGTGCCGAAACCCGGGATCTATACGGGTAAAAAAGGGCGGATTCGAATCGCGTTTCGCGATTGATTCGCGTCATCGACTTTTTCGTATCGGATTCTTTGTGCACATTCTGAAATTGTGCGTTGTGGTCACTTCTTGTGTTTTGTGTGGTGAAATTTACGCGTCTTAAAGGACGAACAAAGGAGGGACGCGGACCACACCCCGGAGAGGGAAGGGCGGAGAGATACATGCCGAACAGCAGACGCGGGCATCGCTATTGTCTCATTTCGCAGCGGAGGACGCTATTCGAGGACGACAAGAACTGCATCGAGAACCGCCATTATCAGTGAGCGAAATAAGAGACGCGAACACATCGAGGATAAGAGACCGAAATCGATCGGGCCGTGAAAAGTCGACATAATATTAATCGAGGATCTTCGGCCACGAGTGAGTCCGTCATCTCGGCGCCTTCGTCGGTTCGAGCGAGCGGTGGAAAACAGTTACGGGAAAGATCGATGCATCGCGGAATTTGAAGAGTCGAACGCGGTCGACTCCGCCATCTTGGCGCCTTTGTCGGACAGCAAGAATACCGCGCGGTTACAAAGGGAATTAGAGATTCGCGGTACTTCAGAGCGTTCGAACAGAGTTGACTCGTCGAATACGATCGACCCCGCCATTTTGTCGCCTTTGTCGCCTCATGAGAATCGGGACTCGTCGCACGGGGAATTGCCGCGGTGTTACCGAACATTGGGGCGAAGTGGAGCCTTCGGTCGGGATGGAATTCGGACGCTTGAGACCTCTTGTGACTCTGCAGGGTGCGCGTACGAGATATTCGCCTTTGCCGTCTATATTTTGCGATGAAAATGAGGTTCTTCAAATCTCGGAACATTTTGCAAACGCGATTGAATCCGCGATGCAGCGGTCGGCAACGAATACAAATTCAAATCAAATAGTAAATAGACTAGCTGCGGGACCACTGCCGCGTTTCAACGGCTATCCGGCGATGTGGTTGAGATTAAAGCGGGCTTACGAGCTTTCCTCCCAGTCGGGCGGATTTATAGTAGGTGAAAATGTGGCGCGCATACATGATGCTCTTACGGGATACGCTCGCGAAGCCGTAATAATCGGTGGATGTAGCGCGAAAGTCGTTATCGATTTATTACAAATGCGTTTCAGTAACGCAGACGCTGTGGCCGGAAAAGTCGTGGCGGAATTGCGGAAACTTCCGAGGATATCTGCGTCTGGCGAAGACATAGTTGCCTTTGCGACCAAATCAAAAGGCGGCGAAAATTACCGGCGACAGTGACATTCGCTTTCGAATATTATTTAGAATCTTCCGACACTTCCGAACCGAAATTAGTGGCGCTTTTCAATTTCATGTAAAAGCGCGCCGAACTAGCATGTCGGGCGGGCACGAATTTAGCTAGCGGCATTCGGGAAAGAAAGCCACGTTTAGGTAGATCTAGAATTTCGACTGGCATGGTGTATGCAACAAATATGCATACGACTCCGGATTCGATCACGATCACGTAGCGGAAAACAATCAGAGCTCGTGTTATTATTGTTCAAGAAATAGCCATTGTAGTTCTAATTGCCATGAATTTTTGTCACTTCCAACAAGACGTCGTTGGGATTGGACGAAGGCAGAGTACCGATGTTACAGTTGCCTTTCGAAGGCACATCAGGTCGATTCGTGTTGAATTGCTTGAAAATGCTCCATAAATAACTATGATAAATTTCATCACGTAATGCTCCATAATAGCAATAGCGCCATTGGAGCGGAAAACTTTGAGGATCCGAAGCGACGTCGAGGTAAACCGAAAATTGCGTCGAATAAATATAAGAATAAAAAATCGAATTCACATGTTAAGCAACCTGCCGCATGTTCGGTTGATAATTCAAAGGAAGTTAACACTTACGTACCTGACAATGATAGATCGGCGTCAAGTTTATGACTAATTGTAAGTTCGGTGAAAGTATTGCTGAAAATAGTACCGGTGAAACTGTCTGGTCCAATTTCTCAAGTAAACTCGTTTGCTTTGCTTGATGACGAGTCAACCGTTACTCTCATAGACTCAGATATTGCGCGGAGAATAGGCGCTAGAGGTCTACGCGTTTCTATTACCTTGTCTAGTATAGCGCCGTTAAGGCCCCTAAGGCCATTCGCCATTAAGAATTAGTAGTGAAAGGGTTACAATTCAAATATTGGGAAATGATGCGACCTATAATGTTTCCGGAGTACACACGGTAAAAAACCTGTCGCTTCCAATGCAGTCCATTACAGATGATTTGATCGACCATTTACTAATCCGTTTTCCTTTAAAACCATACCAAAACGCAAGGCCGTCAATATTAATCGGCTTAGATCACGCGCACTTACTAGTCTCCACTGCATCCTTAAATCGGTCACGAGGATCACCGTTCGTTTCGCAGACACCACTGCGTCGGGTAATGTATGGAGGTGTCTCACAAATCGGCACCTTCAAAAATAATTCGTCGAAATATAATCACGCGACGTGGGACGCAAATAAATCGGTTATTCGAATCTCGAACTGTCAGGATGACGAGCTACATCGTCTTGTTTGGAATTTTTTCAGACCGAAAACACTGGTATACACGATTCGGAGCGAACGACCCCAAACGAACGCCGAGCGAAAGATATTTTGGAGAAAACAACTCGGAAGGTAGGAAACGCGTGGGAAACGGGCTTAATGTGGCGACATGACGATATTACATTTCCAAATAATAAATCCGGTGCTACAATATGTCTTAAACCCATCGAATCAAGACTCGATCGCGATCCCTATTACGCGAAGCTATATTATTCAGAAATGTCTCGCTTTATATCGCTCGGTTATGCAGAGAGGGTACAGGAGAATACGGATACAAACGGGCGCGTTCCATATTTGCCACATTTCGGAGTCACAAACCCGAATAAACCAGGCAAACTCCGAATTGTATTTGATGCCGCTGCCAGATTTGATGGAACCAGTCTGAATGATAAGCTTTTGTCGGGGGTAGACTTGTAACAATTCTTATTGGGCATTCTGATGCGATTCCGGTGCGACAAAATTGCGTTTAAGGGGTATGTAAAGGACATGTTCCTTAACGTCAGACTAAGAATGGAAGACCAGGATGCACAACGATTTCTTTGGCGCGGAAATCCGTCAGAGGTCTCCTGACGAGTATAAAATGGTTACCCTTTTATTCGGTTTGAAGGCGTCTCCATGTAGCGCCTTATATGCGAAAAATAAAAACGTGGAAGCGTTATCAGCCATTAACTAGAACACGGCTGATAAGATAAAAAAACAGATGTACATGGACGACTTGCTAGATAGCTGCGACAGTCTAAAGGACGCGGTAGCGACGATCACAAGTATCCGTAAAATTAACTTGAAAGGCGGTTTTAAAATGAATGATTGGGCATCCAACGATTCACGAGCGATAAAGGATATCCCGAATGGAGAAAAAAGTAAATCACAAATCAATTTACGAATTTTCGGACAATCCGACAGGGAGGAGGTGCTAGGTCTTCGATGGGATACTAGAACGGACAAGTTTCTCTTCAATATAAGCGATAACTTAGTACCTCGGGACATTTGAGAAAATAAACGCAACCCAACGAAACGGGAGATTTTACGAATAGCAATGTCCATTTTCGATACTTTCGGATTCTTAGCGCCGCTCATCGTAAAGTCAAAAATATTATTACAACGAATATGGTTAAGTAAGTTTACATGGGATGAAAGCATTAGAGAAGAAGAACAGGTTACTTGGGTAAAATGGATGACAGAACTCCAACAAACTAGACTCATAGCGATACCCCGTTGCTATTCCCTATCGCGTGGAAATTAAACTACCCTAGAACTTATTCGTATTCTGCGACGCTAGCACTCTAGCTTACGGGACGGTAGTATTTTGGGGCTTTGATACAAAATCTAGGGTAGATACTGCGTTTATTGCCGCGAAAACTCGTCTAGCGCTGCTGAAGCCCAAGACAGTTGCGCGACTTGAATTACAGGCCGCTCTGATCGCTTCTAGGTTAGCCAAGATTATTGCGGTCGAGCATGAGTTCCGAGTTTCGCGAAGAGTATTTTGGTTAGACCCTCGTACGGTACTTTGGTGGATCAAGGCAAATGATGCGCGGAGTTGTCAAACGTTTGTCGCGAACCGTTTGGTAGGGATTGACGAGTGGACTGCGCCCGAGGAATGGAGGTGGGTGTCATCTGCCTCTAATGCTGCGGACGACGCAACCAGAGCTGTTTTCGTCAATAAGTCAATTCGCGATAGGTGGTAACGTGGTCCTGAATTTTTGCTCAAATCGGAATGCGAATGGGCGACGGAAAAATCTCTAAAGAAATAAGAAGAACGTTTGTTGGTATGACAGTAAGGGTCGAACCACCCCCTTTGCCTGATACTTTGCCTGATCGCGGACAACCGGTAGAGATATTCTCCGATAATGGGACAAATTTTCGTGGTGCGGGCGCCGAACAGCGCGAAGGTACGTTATTAATGGACAAGGAAACGTTATTAAGATACGCGTCTAACGTTCGTACTAACTGGAACTTCATACCCCCGGCTTCTCCCCATATGGGGGGAGCATGGGAGCGACAAATAGGAACGGTGAAGTCATCCTTAAAGATTATTTTGAAGGAGCACGCACCCATTGACACATATTTCACCAGATCCGTGTGATGGACAGACACTTACGCCCAACCATTTTTTGTTTGGTACGTCGTCCAGTCATCTCACTTTACCAAGATACGATATCGTGAGAGGATGCTTAATGGAAGAAAAGTGGTTGCAGGACTGTGCTAATTTAAAGATCGGAGACATTGTATTGATAATGGATAATTTAGTACCACGTAACGTTTGGCGAAAGAAGATAACTGAAAGAGTTTTTCCGGGTAAAGACAATCGCGTACGTGTAGCCGAAGTTGGAACCTCGAACGGGATGTTGATAATACCCGTGGCGAAACTAATTTGGTTTGCCAAAGAAGACTAAGCAAAATCTGTTTTCTGAATATTCGATCGTAAAATGAAACCGATTTGGACCAGAGCGTTCTCAACCGATTGATTATGTTTTCCTACATGAGTGGTCTCATTTACGATATTTAGATCATGTTCATATTGTTTGCCAGCGAATCCGCGTACCGAATACTATTTATTGCATTATTTATGAATAAGGTTACACGTGCTCTATATATACATGTGAATTTTGCGGCATTAAAAGGGTTGCTCCGTTTTTCCGTTTTATTAAGTTTATTTTTTCTTTGTATTGCGATTATTTTTCCTATTGTAGTGCGTTTATGCGTCATTTGAATATGTGACAAACTGAAAATATGCGTTATTTGATTATGTTGCGAATTGCGCTCCGTTTGCGTGTCACGGCGAGATTCAATGGCGGAATTGTTAAAGTGCTTGCTTTCTGCGCTCCGAAAATTGTATTCCGGTTTCCGTTTGTGATACACATCGGTTATTTGTCAGCGTTGTAAGTTCAGCCATGATTTGTACTAAGTTTGAATATTGCATACTTGATTTAAAACTCAATACGACTTATGACATGTTTACCTCGATTTGCGCTTAGCGGTACATTTAATAAGCGTTACAGTTAATGCAGCCTCAATTTGTGAGAAAACGATTTATTTCGACATTAAAGAGAATTGTTATAGAAAATGGTGTAATTTCATATAAGTAGAACAACGCCATGCGACTGTATTCAACATTGTGTATACACTTCGAATAAATCGTTGATTCTCGAATTTGGTGTACAATATGCGATTATACGGGGGGGGGGGAGAATGTTGCGAGCAGAATCAACGTTTTGTAAACTACGGTACTCGGAGCAGGTTTTTCCCACTACGGTGGTTTTCCTTACTCCATTGCACACCCGAATGGGGGTGCCTGTGAATTGGCCATGGGCCGTATAGGGCGGGAACCTATTAGTATGATTGTAAAGGTTCCAAATGACGGCGACATCCCGCAAATTATAGTAATATATACGAATGAAATTGATTGTTTTCCGAGTGTCGAGTGTCGAGAAGAGAGCGAAAGGAAAATAAGACATCCCGGAGTAGGGAAACGCTACATGTTGTGAAAATGTGTCGCCAACTCACTTCCAGATGGATAGTAGCCTGTGGGTTCCGAGCACGTGGGATTGGAGTCTGTATCCAATTTGGCGGCTGTGCTGGCCCGCAGATGAACAAGAAGTTTGGGAGTTCGCAGTGCGGTTAAATTGTTAAAGAGAAGAAGGTTGTTGCCAACTCGTTTCCGAACGGATAGTAACCCTTTGGTTCCGAGCACGTGGAGTTGGAACGAGGCTCTAATCTGGCGGCTGTGCTGGCCTTGGGGCGAATAAGCAGTTCGAAAGTTCGCAGTGCAAGAAGGATAGAGTGAGAGAGAACGATAGCGAAGGCTTACAAGTGATTTTCCTTTGTTTTATCGCCCATGACGACGCGCGATACTCGAAAAGTGTTGTTGCCGAGTCGTGGGCCCTTCTCCCTCTCCGGTTGCCTGGGGCCTAGGGCTCGGGTCCGAGGCATGCGGCGCAAGAGGATGGGGGCCGCGACGCGGGCGCCGCGATACGCGCGTGGCGGAATAAGGGGAGAACGGTATTCTCGTTTCGTACGCCGTACAGGGGGGATCTCGCCGTCTCCGTCACAACGATTAAAAAATTTCGCAAATAAATTCATAGTTTGGTGATGCGAAGAACGTGTTTTATTTCCTTTCCGCCCTTTCATTGATAACAACATATGACATTACGAGAAATGATTCAAATTCATAATACGGTTATTCGCACTTGTTTTTAATCATTTTCAATTTCTTTTCGCTCATAAATCTAGTATGCAGAATCTTTTGTAAATTAAAAAATGCATTTTCAAGATCGTTTCAACGTCACATTTGAGAAAAGATTGCTTACATTTTCGTAGAACTTCAGGAGCTACAAAATTTCCATTTTCAAGCTATGCTTCAAACAGATCTTAGTTTTGTGTGATCTCGTAGGCAGCAATGTTGGACTTTTTATTTCTATGAAGGTGTTTCCGAAATTGTGGGCCAGCTGAATGCTTACAATGCATGTTGTCATAATAAATAAATGAATAAATTAATTTGTATGTTATTTTATTTAAAATTTGTACACTAATTTGAAATATATGAAATGAATATATGCTCTTATCTAAATAGTCTTCATTTATGATAAACATCTCCTTATCTTTTCTTAAACAGCTCTTTTTATTTAATTTAAAACTGCATCCAAAACAATTACATACATCAATTTTATCATCACCATTTCAAGGATTGGAAATTCTTTTCTCTATTATATGATAAGCTAAAATAAGCTCACCTGCAGTTAACGATCGCCGATTAGGGGGTCCAGGTATAGCGCTCTACAATTTTTCATTTTATCAAATAAAATATTTGTGCCGGGTCTTAAAAGGATAGTCAGGAAGATTATGTTCAGAGCACCTGGTGAAAAGGATCACTGATGTCGAGGTCCAGGTCTTCCGCTCCATAGTTTTTTTATCTATTAGTTATAATACTTTGGTCGCACATGGAGGTAATTTCAAGGTCAAATAATCTACTCGGATTTGTATATCTATTGGAGATACCTGTAAACAAGGGCACTACACGAGTATGTTACGAAATGGAAAGTCTACGATTCATGTAAACGGCAACATTATAACAAACAAAACACGTCAAAGAAATTCTAAAGATTTATACGTTCTTAATTTACACGAAGTTTACATTTTCAAAAATACGATATTACACATGGTTTTTTTTATCAACTATTGTATATTAGCAAAAATGAGTGAAATCCCCCAAAAAACACTTCTTGTAAAAAAACTCGCCATGTTCTTATTAGTAAAACATAATTACCACAAAAAATGCTATCAGAATTAAACTATGTACAATTATAAGGCTATATTCTTATTCTACAAAAAGCAGTGAAATCATGTAATAAGACCAAGTTCTTTCTAATTAATAAAACTATCTATTAATGCAATATACAATAATTTGAAAAGAAAATTTTGCGTACATTCAGAACACCACAACATTTTTCAAGAAACTTCTTTTAAATCAAGGTAATTCTAATCATTTGTTTAATGAATTTACCATTTAATAAAAAAATGTTATTAATGAATTTAATGAACTTTAAAAATCTATTCAATATCATCAATAATATACACATTGGCTCTTATTCCAAGCATTCCACAACTGGCTTGTCAAAAACTTTGCTGCCCTTTTAGCCAAATTTTTCGGAGAATCTTGGTCCCCGAAGAATGGTCCCCATTTCGAAGTGTCATGCAATTTTCAGAATACATACATTAGTTTGTTAGTCAATACATTATTATACTATTTGCAATTTCTTATATTTCGTTACGCACATATTCCAGTTAATTTATCATCACAGCATTTACATTCATTTGCACATCAAAATATTCATCTTTACAATATTTGGTAGGACAAACAATTTAGTATTATATAAATCTATTAGTAAACATAACTTATACAAAAAATGGGCTATTTATTATTGCATAATGAGACGAGGGGAAAATGCATAATAAATTAAGTAAAAACATTGGGTTTGGAGGCTGTAATGGTACCACCCGACCGTCAACGGAGGGGCATATGTCGTAGCTTTGTAAGATGAACCATTCTTTGTTTATCATTCGAGGTATTGCTTGTCAATGCAATACAATATCATAATTGCTGTTTTACTTCCTGTACATTTCTACAATTTCATCTATTTAGCATACATTTTTGGTGAATGGTAATATGGCGCTATCTAGAAACATGATACCATATTGAAAATTGCAAGAACTTCATTTTCGGAAATAGTTTTATTACTTATCACCATAAACAGTTTACTAAATGACGGCGTTTTTTTCTTAACTCCCAAAACTTGGCTAAAAAGGCAGCCAAGTTTTTGACAACCCAGTTGTGGAATGCTTGGAATAAGAGCCAATGTGTATATTATTGACGATATTGTATCGATTTTTAAAGTTCATTAAATTCATTAATAACATTTTTTTATTAAATGGTAATTTCATTAAACAAATGAATAGAATTACTTTGATTTAGTTTTATTCATTAGAAAGAATAAGTCTTATTACATGATTTAACTGCTTTTTGTAGAATAAGAATATAGGCTTATAATTGAACATAGTTTAATTCTGATAGCATTTTTTGTGGTAATTATGTTTTACTAATAAGAATTTGGCGAGTTTTTTTACAAGAAGTGTTTTTTGTGGGACATACAGACTGGTATGTAGAAACAAGTTTACGGTTATTAAAATAATCAAGAATCTGTTCATACATGATTACTTCGATTAACTTTGAAAAAATTGGTAGAGTACTAATTTGACGCAGATCCAAAAATTCAAAGAGGTTCTGGAAATTCGGAAGAGTACGAATAATGGAGTGCTTCTAATCATTAAAAAATTGTTAGTTTCTACATTATGATTTACAACCAATGTAAAATTTCGGGAAGACAAAATTTACAAACTCTCAAGAACATCTCACCAGACATTCCGTCGGCCCCGCAGATGAACAATTAGTAGTTTCTATTATTGATATCAGTTTTAACATTGAAATTTTATTTAACGAAAATGAGATTTTGTCACAAAGAATAATTCTGGATAGTAAAAAAATTTGGAGGAGTAGTTAACTTATCAGTATCACGTATGCCAGGCGGAATCTTAGGCGAAACACTCCTTTTAAATTTAGGAAAATTAATTGTTTTCCAGAAATTTTTATTTGATAAATTACTAAGTTGCATTAAATGTGCTTTGCGCTCACTCTTTATCATACTTGTGGTACAATTTCTAAATTGTATATAATATTGGATATCAGAGGGCAGTTTTAAATCGCCTGCAACTAATACCTGATCCACCATAGAAATGAATGTATTATAAGTATTTTGTAATGGTATTAGGAACTTTAAAGAAACATAAATTGGTCTATAACGAACACCGACTGCATATTTACTCCCATGGTGGTTAAAGATGATCCAGAGTTATTCAAGACCTTATGCATCGGATTCTTTGGAAAATCTTGATCATAACACGGATTTTTTAAAGAAAACACCAAGACCGCCGCCTCTCTAATGATTTCTGTCAGTTCTTAGACATTTATATCCATTAATTTATTAAGACGTCATCACCAATATTAGCATTTAGTCAATATTCGGATACACATAAAATATCAAAGTTTTCAGAATGTAAGAGCTCTCTAAAAAAGTCGATATTTACTAGTTCATTCATTATAATTTATCATCGATGAAAAATGGCAATTCTCTATCTTACCGAGCGAGTTGTATTAATATACATTAAGCATGATCGGTTTGAATGTTGGCTGTCTTTAATGCGATTGTGCATTTTTCACAATTATGAAAAAAATGGCAATTCGAATATATATGAATTTCCTATATAAAATCAGATTGAGATAAAACGCCATAAAAAGAATCAGTATGCATTTTTTAATGCATATTGTTTCTTACTATCCGATGGATGATAAATAGTTTATACTCATTTATTAATTATTATCGACCCTAACAAAGAGTAAAGTTTTCATTTATTAAATTTGGTGATGGTTACTCTACGAACACAAACATGTGTTGAAATATCGGCCAAATACCATCTCTCTTATTTTTTATTAAATATTTATCGTACTCGTGATAACAAGAAATTTTAAATATATTCATTGTATGAATGTACGGGAAGAAATTATTATTTATATATACACATATTAGGGTGGTTCACAATTGCGAAAGTACCGCAAAAAAATTCCCAACCAGGCCAAATCGAAAGAGAAAAAAAAGAAAACTTTTTGTCTTTCGACAAAAATCGATTGAATGACATTTAGAGGTCGCTCAAGCGGCATAAAGTTTTACATTTGATTAATATGGGAAAAAGTTGACGTTTCCGTTTTAATTTTTTAAAGGCTACAAGGAGGCCTGGAAAAAATTTTTCTCCATTTGAAGCTCAAAGCTGAGGAATTTCTGAGTAGACATGAATTTTTTGGAATATTTGTAACGATTATTTTTAGAGAAGTAGGTCGTTAAGACAGACTATGTTATCGGTCAATACAATTTATATAGGATTTCTATCGATGAAGGGTCTATATAATTTAACAAAATAAATACTTTCGCAATTTCATTAAAACAAATGAGCATAAAATAAGATACATCGATTAAAATACGTTAAAGCTACTAAAATTTGTTCAATAAATTATAAAAACAGTAAAGTGATACAAAAATCATTAAAACGGTAAAAAACATTCATTTAAAAATCTGTAAATTCAGCAAATAATTATTTGCATCGTTATAATCGTTAAAAATATCCCAAAAAATTCATATGAGACGATCCACGTCAACCGGATCAGTGCTACGGCCAAAATTTGAAGTAACCAAAAAAATCGACTAAGGGCTCATTTTAAAGCTTAAGGCATCTACTTTCGAATGCCGAAGGCGCCTTTGCAGAATTCAATATGGCAGCTCCAATATGGCGCCAGAAAACTGCGAATATCGGTGAAAAAAATTTAAAAACGTATCTAAAATAAAAAATTACTCCATATTTATAGTGCTACATATGTTTTTCGATGTATTTTGACGCACTAAACACGAATCCGGCGTTAGAATTTAGCTACTACCACTAATTTTTTTTCTAACCTCAAAAAACTGGAAAAAGGGAGTAAAAATGTGTCCCAACCAGCGAAGGTACGATCGAAAGATGACCCACCCACCAAAGACTAAATCGAAGGGTGACCTGGCCAGTAAAGGCAAGATCGAATGGTGACCCGGCCAGCAAATGAAGAGACGAAGGGAGATCCGGCCAATTAAGGCAAGATCGAATGGTGAACCAGCCGGCAAAGGCAAGATCGAATGGTGAACCAGCCAGCAAAGGCAAGATCGAATGGTGAACCAGCCAATTAAGGCAAGATCGAAGGGTGATCCGGCCAATTAAGGCAAGATCGAATGGTGATCCGGCCAATTAAGGCAAGATCGAATGGTGAACCAGCCGGCAAAGGCAAGATCGAAGGGTGATCCGGCCAATTAAGGCAAGATCGAATGGTGAACCAGCCAGCAAAGGCAAGATCGAATGGTGAACCAGCCAGCAAAGGCAAGATCGAATGGTGAACCAGCCAGCAAAGGCAAGATCGAATGGTGATCCGGCCAATTAAGGCAAGATCGAATGGTGAACCAGCCGGCAAAGGCAAGATCGAATGGTGAACCAGCCAGCAAAGGCAAGATCGAATGGTGATCCGGCCAATTAAGGCAAGATCGAATGGTGAACCAGCCGGCAAAGGCAAGATCGAATGGTGAACCAGCCAGCAAAGGCAAGATCGAATGGTGATCCGGCCAATTAAGGCAAGATCGAATGGTGAACCAGCCAGCAAAGGCAAGATCGAATGGTGAACCAGCCGGCAAAGGCAAGATCGAATGGTGAACCAGCCAGCAAAGGCAAGATCGAATGGTGAACCAGCCAGTAAAGGCAAGATCGATTGGTGAACCAGCCGGCAAAGGCAAGATCGAAGGGTGATCCGGCCAATTAAGGCAAGATCGAATGGTGATCCGGCCAATTAAGGCAAGATCGAAGGGTGATCCGGCCAATTAAGGCAAGATGTAAAGTAAGTTATTAATATTGCATAAAATGTCCATTTTTTGCTTTTGAGTACTTTTTAATTTCAAGCTTGTTGCCGGCATTAGGGATAAATGCATGACACGTTTGAATTTTCGGCACTGAAGGTGGGTCAGGGAATCGTTTATTGAGTTTTTGTGTTATTTTTTTATGATCTTCTTTGTTGTAGTGAAAAAACTGTATGTTTTTGAATCTTGACTTTGCCCAAGTGAAGAGTGACAGTGAATTTAAAATGGCGTCATTCGGAGATGCTTGTAAGCTGAAACGAGTCGCTGCACATTTGAAACATGCTCCAAGACCATCACAAGCACATTTACCATGCGCAGTACCGCTGCAGTGCCATTCAGCATCAATATTAAAATCGAGTTTATGATGCATCAAAAAGTTCATTTGAGTTTTGTTCTTAAAATGTTGTTTAGCACCATCGGATGAGTAAAATACTTTTTTAACTTTTGGACATAATGTTTTTATAACTGGTGTTACTTTTTCTTGCATCAAATAAACTGCTGCTGCGTCATGTTTTGTGCTATCGGAGAGTAATATAATGCTGTAATGTTTTATTTCATTTTTAGATCGATAATAAATTACGACAGGAAATACAGTACACTGGTCGTTGTTGTAATGAAAAGCCTGTGCTGCATCCTGTACAACGTAAGCAAAATTTTCAGCGAAATCACAGTATACCAACACTTCATCATCACGTAAATTTTCTTTCTTATTTGAAAAAAATTCAGACTGAGCTGTTGCTATGAAGTGATGAGGGATAAGGTTTTTAAAACGATTGCACAATTCTTCAACAAAATCTTCGGCGGAAAGACATTGTTGCACGAGTCTGCATCGATCTGTGGATTGCCACGTACTGAATATTACCTGCTCTCTGTTGTTTTTTTCCAATAATCGTAAAACAAGATCCGAAAATTCTTCCATTTTAAGACATTTTGGACAATTCAACAAAAAACAGTCAACAGTACTCTTTGTACATAAAATGAAATTTATGCAATCTTTATAATCGTTTAATTGACGTTCAGAATCTTCGGTTAGCATCTTTAAGTTTACAGCATCAATCATTGTTTTAACATTTTGATGTATCGTGCAAACACATACGCTATGTGTTCCTGAACTCCCAGCAACAACACACCATTTAGGGCGCAGTTCAGAAAATTTAGATACACCAATAGTATGCTGTGGGTACTTTTCCTTAAACATTCTGTATAAAATTTTAATGTCATAAAGAAGCAAATGCTTTTGTTGAAGAACTTTTTGACCATCAATTTTTACGGAAATACAATCTTTTTTATTAGGCATTATCCGACTATTATCTTCAGATTCATAAAATTCAATTACTTGAGAGACTATGTTTTCGTCTAAACTTTTACCTTTTTTAACGGGAGGAGTAGCTAATACACCACCTGATTGTTTTAAATCCTTAGATTGAAGTGCGATTCTATAAGAACAACCAAATTCTTCTGCGATTTCACGGACACTCCAACAGTCTGGTGCGATTGTAAGTATAGACTTTCGCATAGGATCATTTTGCGATAAACTATTGAATTTAGTCTTTAATCCATGTAAAAGTTCTTCTAAAGCTTCTGTTCTAGATTTGCAAACCTTCTTCGCGGCAGGTTCGTGTTGGGCTTCAGAATCAGTAACGCTACTATCAAGAGAATTGTTTTCCGTAACATTTTCCAAATTATCAGAATCAGTAACATTACTATACCGAGAGTCGTTTTTTTGTAATTCGTAAAATAGTTTCCTACAATTTTGGCATATTTTTGATTTCGGATGTAGATTTGGAAAAGCTTTCAATACATTTTGAGAGATATTCCTTAAATTTATGCCATTATGACTGTCTACATTTAATGGGTTAACACACCTTTTTGAATGCAACTTTTGTGTTTTGTCTCCATCGTCGCTATTGTTTCCCATACTGAGGAAAAGGACCGTTATTAAATATAAATCGATATTATGAGAACACCCAAGATCTTAGAAAAAAAAACTATCGTAAAGAAGTCGTTACTGGAAATGAACAGCCTGTTAAAACGAATAGATCCAGCTAGCCGAGGCCGCTCTACTCATAGTTTCGCTCGGCACATTTTGCTTGCGAGAAACGAAACAAATATGAAGTTCGTGCAAAATAACTTTTCCGTGTTAGAGATCACGTTTGAGTGACGGGCTCACGGATTTTTTTCTCTTCGGCTTTTTAGTACCAAATACATAGGAAGGCATTAAGATTAAGTTTAAAAATGTAGAAAATTTTCAGGACTGTATAATCAGCGGCTCCGAAAACCCTTAGAACCATATGAATTCTAATTTAAGGATAAACTTCGGTATTTTTTTCCTTGGAAGCGATAGATTTTAGAAGAAAATCACGAAAGGTACTTTTATTCAGAATTTCGAGAAAAATGCGACAGTATTTTTTACATTTCCGAAAATTGAATTTTTCGATTAATCATCCGCCATATTTGAGCCGCCATTTTGAAATTCAAAGATATGATACCGAATTCGTAATCAGCGACATCGAAAACTATTAAACATATTTTGTTCGATTTCTCAGAACCTTTAGCCTAGAATTAGATTGAAAATATTGATTGGTGATTGATTTTTTTGAGGTTAGAAACGGCTGGGACGTGTTACCTTGATTCCGGCGGTTGATTTGGATTCAACCGTTCTATCCTCTTATAAAAGAAGAGAAGGATACGAAAAATTTAGGTTTCTGCTTTTTTTTCGTAAATTTACCCACATTTTTACTCCCTTTTTCCAGTTTTTTGAGGTTAGAAAAAAAATAAGAGGTAATAGCTAAATTCTAACGCCCGATTCGTGTTTAGGGCGTCAAAATACATCGAAAAACATATATAGCACTATAAATATGGAGTAATTTTTTATTTTAGATACGTTTTTAAATTTTTTTCACCGAAATTCGCAGTTTTCTGGCGCCATATTGGAGCTGCCATATTGAATTCTGCAAAGGCGCCTTCGGCATTCGAAAGTAGATGCCTTAAGCTTTAAAATGAGCCCTTAGTCGATTTTTTTGGTTACTTCAAATTTTGTCCGTAGCACTGATCCGGTTGACGTGGATCGTCTCATATATATACATATATATATATATATATATATATATATATATATATATATATATATATATATATATATATATATACACTTTAATGTGAGCTTGTGATCATTGTACGTTTCCTTCGTATGTTATGATTGTTTTGTGTTGTCTTAATCGTTGTAAGTTCCTTTTGAGTCGAAAAACGCGTTGGAG
Organism: Trichopria drosophilae; assembly: GCA_030407085.1. NCBI lineage: Eukaryota > Metazoa > Arthropoda > Insecta > Hymenoptera > Diapriidae > Trichopria > Trichopria drosophilae. The sequence continues at coordinate 139,783,308 of CM059582.1, forward strand.
AAAAACAAAAAATTAAAAAAAAATTGGTGCGGAGTTTTCGATTCACTTATCGGCATGGCGAGATTTGACTCCCGTCGGGCCGCTAAATAAATCTACGCATTACCTTCTTCTAGGGTATGGTAATATTTTTACCTGCCTATCGACTTGGCTCTGGCGCAACACTTATTATCTAATGAATTTTTAGGTCTTAAAAGAGAAAAGAGAAGAAAAATAATAATAAATAAATAAAAATTATTGTGACACTTCTGAGGCGTGATTAAGGAGTTATACAAAACTTTTCTTTATACTAATATGTTTTTTATTATTACAATAAGTAAATTTTATTTGTACATAAAGGATTTTATTTTTTAAAAGGATATTTTCTTAGACTTGCGTGTGTCCATATTAATCCCAAGATTCTTCTTTTCTACTGTGTGATGGAGTTTCTTTGTCTTTTGTAGTTCTAACATTTTTTACAAATTACACGATAATCCATTATGTAATGTATTGTTGTGACACATTTGAATTTTTCTTGTACTAATTAGCTTCTTTGCATGGTGATTTGTAGTGTGTTTCTTTTATTTTATTACAGTAATTCGTTAGGAGAGGTGCGCAGACTTCGACATCATCCAACTTTACGTATTCCATGGCTACTTTTCTTCCTGGGTAAAGTAACAAAACTATAATTAATAATATTTTTATGTTATCTTTATTATATGTATACATCGGTGTGCTCAAGTTCTCATTTTATTTATTTATTTGTATATTCTAATTGTTTGACAAATATAAAAATGTAATGAAATGAGACATATTCTTTGTTCCTTCACTATTCGTAATATTATCACATACTAATGTCTGCGGAGGCCATGTGATGTCTCCCAAGGGCTTCAGAAGACTAGATATTATAAAATAATAGAAAATAATACTTGTAAAAACCATTTTGTTCTTACCGAATTATTACGTGTTTTGTCGGATTGAAATGTTTTTCGGCGTGTCGTATATCTCTGTGTTTAAATCCATGTTTTTGTCGGTGGTAATTTTTATTGTTATTGTCAGGTTGAATGTTGCATGCTTAGCGGGTGCGCTTTGTTGCTGATACATTGGCTCGTAATCGTCTTCCTCTACGTTTATGATTGTTCTAATTTTGAAGTGTCCAGCTCTTATTTCGTTTGGTATTCGTTCTATATTAGTTGGTTCATGATAAATGCTATCTATTAATGTTACCGTGTCGTTCTGTCTATCTTCTTTCATGTAGCTTCTTTTGTACTCCTGAGCCTTATTTCTGTTTCGTAACTTCACTCCTAATATTACCAGTAGCATGGTTGTCCCTAGGCCATACAGACCAACTGTTCCGATTTGTATCGTATTTTTATTCTCGCTTATGAAGGTGTGTATAGATGTAATTATTGGTGCATATTCTGTATTGCTAGTCTTATATACGTTATCGGGGTTCCATGCTTCTTGTGTTCTACAACCAGAACCCGATATTATTATAGTCTTTGGGGTAGTTGTTGATGTTGTCGTTGTCGTTGTCGTTGATGTTGCTGTTGATGTTGTTAATATTATTGGTGCTGGTGTTGATGTTGCTGTTGTGGCAGTTGTTTCTGTTAATGATGATGGCGGTATCCATATGTACGTTTTGCTTCCGAGCTCTACGTAATTTCCTTTATCGAAATCGACTATTATTCCTCCGGGTAGGTGAATTTCATTTTTTTCTGGGTTTAGTTTTCCGGTGTATTGACCTAACGTGATGAATAATACACGAATGTGCTTTAGTTGGTAATTCTTACAGTTACAAGTTCTGTCGTGTTGCCATTCTTTTGTAGTGTTTACTGTGCCTGAGTTAGCTTTCAATCCGGATACCACCCCCGAAGACGTTTGTCCTTTTTGGTGTAATTTAATACAATTATTTGGCGGTATATTGTATGGTCTGTAATCTACTTTTCAAATGATTCCGTTTTCGTTGCAGCTAGTCTCGTTTAGCATATGCCACTCCTCACAATCCCTTATTATTATACTGTCTGATTTACTTGTTCCTATTTTGTTGATGTACATGTGCATGATCAGCAAAAGCGTTATGGTTTTGATTGCTTTCATCCTGTCTTGAATATTGGCCTGTGTTTGAGAAGGAAGGTACTTGAATGTTCTTGCCTATGACTATTTGTTTATATAAGATCTAATATTTATCGATTAGTTTTTGTTTGTTTTTTTTTTTTTATTATTTTTTTAACGGAAAAACTTGGTTATCGGTACGCGTGTTTTCAGTTGGCGTTTGATTATTGCTTTTTATTTCTCTCATTTCTAGGTTATTTTCGCAGTTTTTTAAATCTGGATATATATTATATATTTGATTATTCTATGTCTCTTGGATCTTTTGTTGATTGGGTGCTGTTGCTTCTGGAATATTGTCGTTGTTTATAACGTTTACTTCCTGTAATTCAGTTTGAGGGAGTGCTTGGTAGTTTTGGTCATTGTTTTCGTTATTATTTCCGTTGTTGTTACTATTACTTTTTTTTGCTAGATGTAGGAGTAAGAGTGTTACGGAATCCCAGATAGCTCCTAATAGAAATATAATATAAATATATTATATATGAATAAAGTTTTCAGGATTTACGTAAGTCCATTTCTGTCTCGTAACTGGTTTTAGTTCGTTGGGTTTAATTGCTTCGAGCCGATTTGGTTGTAGTTTATACTAGACGCTGTTAACTGCGTACATTGGCGGGACTAGGCTGTTTCAGTTTATTTGTGTTTACATTTTAGAATGTATGCTACTTCTCCGGCTGCTATTGTCATATACCCTGGGTCTCTCATTATATTGTATGCGAATACGTCAGGTGATTGTACTGCTAGTGATAGTGAATTTTGTAGCACTTGTTTCTCAAGAGCACATGTTTGTGATATAACATCGTAGTATAATTGTTTTATTTGGTGTCTTAGATGTTTTTCAACGCATAGGAATTTTGAGTTTACGTATGTAAAAATGTCTAAATTTGTTGTTTTTAATGGGAGTTTTTTTAATCCTTCTCCTCTATTTGCTTCAAGTATTAGTAGTTTAGGGTGTTCTGTCATTGTTATTTCGTAGCCGCATGCACCTTTTCTCCCTTTTGCTGCTAGTGCAAATGTTACTTCATCCGTCGTGAGCGAGTATACCACGGTTTTGTCTTCATTGTATGCTTTATTAATCTGTCCTTCGTAAAGTACGTCATATTTGTTGGAGCCGCAGAAGTCTTCTGGTAACAAATCCCAACATGTATTGCCTCCCTCTAGATCTAAACATTTCTTATCAGTTGCGGGGTATGTCATTCCATATCTCAAATATATTTCATTTTCGTAAAGGTTTATTCTTGTTTTATATTATAATTTTGGCTGTTTCTTGCACGATCACATTACTCCATGACCCTTACAGATCGGCATTTTCTACTCCGCTACATGTGCCATCTGTTTGGATTCTTCCAGCTATCGTTAGACGGCGTGAATGTACATGATTTTCTTTTATTCCTGTTATTATTGTATTGGAATTTATGATTGTTGTTCCTGTTCGATGTATGTTATCGCACTCTTCTCGAGGTATGTCAAGGATGTAACTTGCCATCTCGTTCAAAACTGCCGAACTGTGTGAGTGCATGCCGCAGTATTGTATTAGTCTGTTTATTTCTATTTTGCACTGTGTGACTTCGATTTCCTCGTATTCTTTGATTTGTAACAGTTGAGCTTTTATTGTGTCTACTTGTACGTGGTTTTTCTCAATTTCGCATTCTCGTATACTAAGTAATGAAATAGTCGATATATTTGAGACTTTTGCTCCACAGTCAAATGCGATAAAAGCAATCGCTTTTGTTATCATCGTTGTTATGAGTAGAATCGTGTACTTCATTTTTACTTTCGAATTTTTTTTGACAATCTCTCGTTTTTTTTGTGTTTCCGGGTGTGTTTATTTAGTGATTTACCTGAAAAACGTGCCTTGCTTTTTTTTAAATATTTGACTGTGTTAGTGTTTCTTAAAATCTAGAATCATGCATCTTATTGTCTATAGGAAGAGGATGTAATCTCGCTATCTCTTTGCTTTTCCTTTGAAATAGGTATTTTTGAGTATTTTAATCTATTCGCATTGACTACTTTCTTATCATTCTTTATTTTTAATTTTACGTTTCCATTATCGAAAATTTGTAATACTTCAAAAGGGCCTTGATATTCATGGTCAAGTTTGCCAGTTTTATGATTTTTGTGTAAGAAAACTGCATATGAATATGTGCATTTTAATTTTATGATGTTATGTAACAAAATGTTTATGTGTATTGCCGGTTATTAATGTATGTGTGCATGTGTGAATGAATGTATAATTTGCCGCGTAAGTTATTTCGTTGACGATATGACTAAATTTTTATATACCTTGACTCACACGACTTACCGACGACTCGATAATGTTTTTTAATCCTGACTCTTATTTCGTTTTATATTTCGCTTCGACTTCGAGTATGTCGGTATGAGTGTGATTAATTGTTTTTTAATGACGAGTTCAATTATTTATAAAATTCAAATATATTTTTAATTTAATGACTAAAGATAATTATGACGTGTATATTATTTCAGCACCAACGATTCCTGTCTATTATTTTAGAATGCTTGACTATAATTTGACGTATAAATTTCTATGTTTGGACGATTCTTAAAGTTTTTACATACAAGACTCCGAATCGTTTCAAGTTAGTGCTTGGTCTCCTCTTTCCCATGAATCATTAGCAGGAATCGGGGGTTGAGTAGTTTCGATTAGTTTTGTGGTTTTCGTATTTCGGTCGAACTTTCCTTCCCTGCGTGTGTTCAGGCATTCTTCCGCTGAATGGTTAAGTTTGATACATTTATAACAGAAGGGAATGTGAGCTGGTAAATTCTAAGATGGACCTGTGTAATTTATTTTCTTGTTTTCTGCTTGAGGTATTTTTATGTTATATATGGGATTATGCAGTAGCGTTTGTTTTTGAGCTTTTGGTTTATTTAGTATCTGTCTGCTTTTTATAAACTGTATTGGTTTTAAGATTTGTGTATTTTCTATCCAGTCCGTTTGCGTTTTCACTTTTATTGGTTCTCTTATTCCTTGATTATACTTTCCTATGCCGGCTCCATTCCACCTCATTTTGTTCATTAATCTTTCTATTATGTGGCTTGGGCACCGTTTTTGTTGAGTATTTTCGATTTGAGTACTTCTACTGGGTTCCTAGATAATGCATCAACATTCACGTTTGATTTTCCTGCTTTATGTATTACTTCAAAGTCGTATTCTAATAAGTTATACATCTATTTTGCTACTCTAGAGTTTGGGTCTTTTTTTGTTCTAAAGGATGTTAAGGGTTTGTGATCTGTTACTACGGTAAAGTGTTTCCCGTAAATATATGGTCTAAAATGCAATATTGCATAGTAGATTGCTAGTGATTCTTTATCGTATGTTTCGTATTTTTTTCATGTTCATTTAAAACTCTAGATATGTATGTTATGGGCCTGTCTTTTCCTCTTTCTCTTTGCGATAGTATTGCGCCTATTGCAGATCCGAATGCATCCGTTGTGATTAAGAATGATTCGTCGAAGTTTGGATATAATCCATCTTCACTGATTATATGACCTAAGTAACAGACTTCCTACCTTAAGAAATCGCACTTATCGGGTTGTAGTTTCAAATTTGCTTCTCTTAGTCTGTTCATTAATTTTTCACATTTTATTTCGTGTTCTCGTAGGGACGAAGCATATATGACTATGTCATATAAGTATACAAAGAGTTCGTTCCCCTGAAGGACGGATAGTACGATATCCGTAAGGTGTTGGAATGTGGCAGGGGCGTTTTTTAAGCCGAACGGCATTCTTTTAAATTCATAGTGTCCGTGTGGTGTAGGGAAAGACTTTTTCTGTGAGTCATTTTCATCAATTTTTATTTATAAGAATCCTAATGCCAGATCGAGTATTGAAAAATACTTAGCACACCTCAACTGGTCTAAAATATCTACTATGTTTGGAATAGGGTAAGAGTCGCCTATTGACTTTTCATTTAGTTTTCTGAAGTGTAAAACCATTCTCCATTTTTTGTTTCCATGTGAATCCAATTTCTTGGGGACTATCCATAGTGGGGTGTTGTAGGGTGATTTTGATGGTTTGATTATTCCACTATTCGTATGTTCCTTAATTTTTGCATTACTTTCTTGACTGTTGCAAGCAATGGTTTGGTTGTTACAGTTTTTGTGCGATGAATTGTTTAAGTCTGGATTAGTCCCGATTTCGTCTTTTCCATTTATGTTTTCCTTAGTGCCAGTAGTTCTATTATTTTTCCAAGCTTTTTGCAACAGTAGGACCTGTATGTTTTTATTAAAAGAGTCCTGATCTTCTTGTACTGAGGAGGTATGAGATTTAGGGACTTGAATATTCGAATCTTCGAATCGATAACATCGTTATAATAGTTCTTGTTCATAGGCACATAATTTTCGTTTTCTTCTCGAGTTAATTTATTTTTTTCTTCGTTTTGACCACTTGTATTTTCAATTATATCTTGACGATCGACAGTTTCTTTTTCGATTTTATTTGCATAATTTTCGTAATTCCTAGTTTCGTTTTCGTATTTTTCATTTTCATTTTGATAATTTTCGTTTACATTTTGGCAATTTTCATTTTCATTTTGATAATTTACGTTTTCATTTTGGTAATTTTCATTTTGATAATTTTCGTTTTCCTTTTGGTAATTTTTGTTTTGATTTTGGTTATTTTCGTTTTCATTTTGGTAATTTCCGTTTTCATTTTGGTTAGTTTCGTTTCCATTTTGATAATTTTTGTTTTCATTTTTATTTTTATTTTTGTAATTTTTATTTTTGTTTTTGTAATTTTTATTTTCATTTGCACTTTAGTAATTTTCATTTTCGTTTTTATATTCATTTTGATTTTTGTGTTTTCTTTTGGTTTCTTGAGTTTCGCAGGCCTTTTCCTTGTCGTAATTTTCCGCAGTAACATATTCGTCGATTTTCATTGTTGGAATTTTTATTTCCGTTTGTTCGTTGGTTGTGTTGTAAATTTGTAGGTATCCTCGTCCGTTATTACTTCGACCCAGACCAAGTCTGGACGAAGTATTGAATTTGGTCACTTCGGGCATAAAAATTACCCTATAGTTTTTTTATCAAATGTCGACGATTTCGGCCCTAAGGAACCCAAATCAACAATAACTAAATTTGTGTCCGTGATCTTGTACGTACGTACGTCCGTACGTCCCGTTTTTTTGCCTCGAGATAACTCGCGAACAGATAAGCGTATTGACATAATTTTTTTTTTCAATACACGTCTTGGCATAATTTAGATCTGATTAGATTTTGGCGCAGATCCATCCGTCCATTACTAAAAAACATTAGCCCCAATTAAGTTTCTTCGTAGTTTTTTGCATTTATTTTGAAAAATACAAATTTTATTAAAAAATATTTCAAACAAAAAAGATAGAGCATGAAATTCTCTACAAAAAAGATTCTATGCATTTTCTTCCTAAAGTCAACGATAATGCCATAAAAACTGGTTTAAAATGTTTATGACTATTGTCTGAAAAAGTATTGAATTTGGTCACCTCGGAAAAAAATACGCTATAGTTTTTCATCAAATTTCGACGTATCGACCCCCTACCCCCCAGCGGTAGTCTTCGCCAGCCCCTCGGGCGCGGTGATCACCTACGGGCTCATAAGTTCTTTTACGCCCTTGATATGAAAATAACTATTTCGATATATCTAAAAGACGTCTTATAGTATCTAAAAGATCTCCGTCAGAGATCTTTTCGACACTTTCAAGATATCTTTGACGAATTATATGTATATAATTGTATAATTATATGTATAAATATATATATATATATATATATATATATTGTATATATAAGATCATAATGATACAGACAGTAATCAGTAAAACACTGTAAACATGTAATATTGCATCGAATAGTCTGTTACAATACAAGTACTTGAAGTAAGTGTTTTGCAACTTTTATTTATTAATACTTCGGCTGCCCTGTTGTCGGGGTCGAAGTTTTGAAAATGCTCATTTTCAATTTTCATACATATAAGAAACACTATATTGTTGTAACATATCTATCGAAGCCACTTGGACCTAAATATGATTGGACCCCAAAATATCTATATAATTTTATAGTATAATTGAAAGTTGTTAGTAAACGAACGAGTATTAAAGAATAGCCGACTCTCTACTGGGTCGAAGTTTCTGAGCGAGCATTCGGCAGATACCAGGGTATGATCCTGGGACCTTTCGATTTCCGGTCGAATGCTCTTACCAACTGAGCTATATCTCCCCACATCCCTTCGCTCTGTTAATTTTTAATTAGTCACATATTTCGTATTTCTTCATATTTTTCATATTATTGTATTTGACTCTTTCGCACCCAGAGTCGGTTCGAATACAAATAACTATGATTTTTAAATTAAATACGGCTTATGCCCCACCATAGAAAAATCTATAGATTCCTCCTCTCGGCCGACTCACGTGCATTCCCGAGGAGGAAACTTTTTGTTAATCGCGATGAAATTAAACCGATTTTTAATCTTAATTGAAAAGGTTTTTTTTATCATCAGACGAACGAAGCAGAATTTCCTCACAGAAAAAATGAGAGAACTCCACCTCTGGCGATTCATCCCGATCTGCATCTACTGGAACATCAGCAAGGCTTGTTAGCGCTCATCTGCCTTGTACGCCGCTTATTATTCTTCACGATAGAAAGTCTTATGTACAGGATAGGATGGACCTCGCTAGATGCGAAAATCCAACCCCCGTTGTGACATTATCGTCTGATGATAAACAGATGTTATTGATTAACCTTTGCAATTGTCAAAAGTGGTAAAAGTGTAGATTGTTATTTTCCCATTCGATGTAGTGTTTTTTATAATTTATAGTTACTTGGTTTTTATGTAAGAATTCTGAACCTAGAATGCCTGCTGTATTAATTGGGAAACTGTTCTTGACAACGTGAAATTGTGCCTTATTGCCTAATATTTCTATTGTCACTACTTCCATTGTTGAAACGGGGTGATCTGTAATTCCTTTTAAATCTACTATATCTGATTCATCTATTAAGGTCTCTCCTTTTGTATTGCTTATCTTAATTATATTTACACTTGCTCCTATGTCGACCATAAGAGTAACTTCGGTATTCAGGTCTTTTGAGCTAATTTTTATTGTTGGAGCTTCTGTTTTGTCGAGGTATCCTGTTTTTATTCCTCCGCTTCCGATTCGACTGCTGTTATAAAATTTATCTGGCGCATATTTGTGTTCTCCCTCTGCTAGCCAATCCTGGGGAGACCATTCCAGTTTCCCGTTTGTTTTGTGGTATTTTGGCTTTTGTTTATTCTTGCAGTATTCCGTATCGTATTTCTTCTTTAAATTTTAATTTCCTACACTCCCTCCAGGAATGTCCTGTATTTTTACAGTAGGTAATAACGTTGGTCTACTGATTGATTGCTTTGAGTATTCTTCTGCCAATGTTCTTGTCGAGGGTTATTTTGAGTATTTCGTATGTAATTGTGGTTCGATGGTTGGTTATTTTTATGGTTTCGCGTTTGATTGCTATTGTAGTTTTCTGCTTGATTGTTTCGAAAATTCCTTGTTTGGTTACCTTGATAATTTTGCATGTGTGGTTGGTTGTTATGATAATTTTGCCGATGTGGTTGGTTGTTATGATAATTTAGTTGTTGGTTGGTCAAGAAATGTCGAGATTGGTTATTTCCATAATTTTGTTTTGGAGGTTGGTAGTTTTGCTCTTGGTGTTGGTTCTTTCGATAACTTTGCTGTCGGAAATCCGGATAGCTCTGTTGCTGGTAATTTTGTTGTTGGTAATTTTGTAAATTTTGTAAGTTACTTTGTGCTTGGAAATTTCTGAAAAAACATGTGCCTGCCTCGTGTCCGAGTTTTTTGAAAATTTGACATTTTTTTCTCTATATCTATTAACTTGACTCTTTGCGTTTTTGATCTTTCTTCTATTTTCGGATTTTCTCCGGATGTTCCTCTCTAATACTTATTTTGTTTTATACGCCTCTCAACTTGAATCGCTTTGTGTATAGCTGTTGGTAAATCAGTTAGTTCTAAATGAGCCAGTCTCATTTTAATTTCTGATTTTAATCCGTCTATAAAAGTTTCTAGTATTTCTTCTTCTGTCCGTTGTTTTTCTGCGTCTGTCACGATTCCGTCTTCGTTCGCGGTTTTGTAAGCTTCAAAAATTCGATCACTTGTATCTCTTATGCGGTTACCGAACTCTGATACGCTCTGATAATCTCGAAGTCGAATTGATGCATGCCTACTATTTGTTGCCTTATATATTTTAATGAATTTGCAGGTCCGTATACTTCCCTTAAACTTTTTAGTAATGCTGCAACTGTTTCAAACGTGTTGTTTCTTATTGCTCGTCGGGCTTCGCCCTTGAGTCGGCTTCAAATTAGCTTGACTAGGTCCTGTTCCGATTCGACCGGTAGCATGCTTTTAGCTTCTTCGCAGCCGTCAGTTAACGCGTAGAAGGTTTTCGGGTCTCCATCGAATCTTGGAACAATTTCTATCGCGTGATTCAGAGTTAATCTGTCGCATTGGTGTGCCATTCCTTCTGGAAAGGTATACGAGTTTCGTACTGGGTTTTTCGAGTTGTTCAACGTTATGTATTTTTCGTCTTCACTGTCTGTTTCTGGGAATTTGTGTATTTGTTCGTACTCTGGATGATTAAAATGAACGTTTTTGAGAGATTGGTTTATTTCTCCCTTTACTCTATCTTGGCCTAGTAAATATGTGTTAACATTTATCGGAGTGCTAGACTTTAGGTCGAATAGTTTTTTTACTTTTGAATACCAATTTTCGTTATTTTCAGTCTGGTTATATTCTTTCTATGCGGTGCTGTCGTGGGGTTTAGGATCTTCTACTATTTCTTCGAATTCTTTTACTAATTCAGTGAATTTATCTGTTAAATTTTGGATTCGTACTTCTTCCGATTGTACGCTGGTTTGCAAGTTATCAAATTCTTTTCCTATACTTTTGGCTAATGTGTTCCGTCTTTTTCTATTTCACTGTCTTGATCGGGTTTTGTTGTCTCGCTTATCGCGTTTTTATCGTTATCGTCCGGTTCTACGTTTTCTTCTTGGTTCTCCTCGCAACTATTGTTCCTTTTCCGCGGTTTTCTATATGTAGCTAATCCCGGTCCCAAAAGTTGCTCTTTTTCTGCGTCGTTTAAATTTTGTGTTTTCAATCGCGTGACTCTACGTTCTGACATTTAACTAAAATATATCTTTCATTGCGGTTTTCGTTGCAAGAATTTAAAAAACTTGTTGACTGACTACGTATAATTTTCTATAAATAAAAAGATTCGAATTTCGGACTTATGTCAAGGGATGCAAGAAGGAAAATATGCACTTTATTTTCAATAATATGTTTATTTGTAAATCTAAAAATTTTTGTTTGTATATACTGTAACGGCTATTTGTTGATTTTATTTGATTTGATAATTTTTATCATTAATAAAACAAATCTCAATTTCGGTAACCGTTCAACTTCGGGATTAGCATGTTCAACCGGTATAAAAGTGATACTTTTTGTCACTCATTGTTTGTTAAAGTATAAAAATATAATATAGAGGAAACAAGACAAAACAACGTATATGCAATCAATAATAAAATATAGAGACTTGAAATAAGATAATTAGAATTTTCTATTCTTATTGTAGAAAAACCGAATTTTACAATAAATATAAAAATTAAAAGAATTCGGTATTCATTCACCTAATAACAAAATTACTTATATATCATATCATAATACGTAGTCGGTAACGTCGAGAAAGATTCTAAATGATACGGTAATTTTAAATTTGAAATAAATATAAAATACTCATGAACTTATTATAAAGCTAGCAAATTAGAAAAATTCAAAGAACTAATAATAATAAAATGGTATATTACGTATCGGTAGGACCGTTGGCGGAACCGAAATCTGGAATTTTCCTCCCTGGTAGCACAAAATTGGTCACTAACGATCGGCGGTATTAAATACGTAATGTATTTCGCGACTCGGTATTTATTCTCTCGGTAGAGAAAGAATATGCTCAAAATAATGGTACCCAATTTATTAATTTTAACCAACCTTAAGGGTTGCCGCGAGAACAGAGAATGCCGTTGATCGGAAAAGATTGACAGATTCAGATTCGTGCGAAACGATTCGGTGATAGTGGGGGTAGAGATTTAAATCCGTAGTCTAGAACGACACTACGCGGTAAAGAGTCCACCTTGTGGCAACTGTCGGACGGTAAAATAGAACCCTGCTAAAACAATTTAATTTTCTTTGATGAAAGAAAACACAGGTGGAATATCCATTTAGAGAAATCCGAAAGGTGGATGAATCCAAGGTTCACCAAGAAGGCGATACCAGCCAGAGCAGAACTCACTTGATCCGATGTAGCATATTAGTGAAATACAATACTGAAGCTGCCCTATTAATCTTATTTCATCAAGTCCAATCTGCCTCTCTCCCTCTAGTCAACCGACATCCACGTCGCTCCAACTCTTAATAGTTCTCCGCGTATACCATACGAAAATAAAAAAAAGACAAGATATAAGTATCATTGACCATGAAAGAAAAATGAGTATAGGTTCACCAGGTCACCAAAAGGTTTATTATTTTTGGAATAATTGAATCTATTACGAATTAGAATCGTTCTCGATATAAGATTCGCTGTTCTCTTAGATGTTACATACTATTCAGTAATTTGTAACGGGGAACATCGATATAACCCGTTACAACTACCCCCCCTCCTAAGGAGAGACCGAAGGTCGAAGTGACCCTCTAGTGACCTGGGAAGATCTGTAAGTGTTCGTTTTAACTAAAATTAATAATTAGAAAATAGAATAGAACTTTAAGACTACAAGATAAACAAGATTTTTTTTGTTTTTGTTTTTTTGTTTTTTTTTTTTATTATTGGTTCCTTTACAGTTACCGACTAGGTTATATTTGTCTCGGATTCTACATATGGCTTTAAGTCTTTAATGTGACATTTCTTAATTAATTTTCTATTGGTATCGGTAAGCTCAAAAACCACAGATGACAGAACTTTCGATATCACAAAAGGACCCGAAAATTTTGGTACCAGTTTGGCAGCCACATAATTAGGACCTGACGACAACACATGACCTCGTTTCCATACTTTATCACCGACGGTAAATGATCGCGTTCTTTTTCTTAAATTATAGCATCGTGATTGTTTCAGGTAAGCATAATCTAAATAATAGTTTTACTAGATCTTTCAGAATTTCTAACCTATCTAACCGTTCGGCCCATTTATTCGGTGTACTCGGTACGATCTCTACCCCTCCTTCGATTTCGCGTCGTGCTCGGTTTACTGAATCTAATTCGCGTCCAAAATTCAGGAACGCTGGAGTAAAACCGGTCGATGTATGAAACGCGGTATTCATCGCGAAACAAAATTCTGATAGATGTTCGTCCCATTTTCTTTGGTCTTGATTAAGAAAGGCAGATATCATGGTTTTTAGGACGCGATTGACCCGTTCGACGGGGTTTGCTTGCGCTTGATACGGCGGTATCGTCGAAGGGTAAATTCCACACTTCTTTGCCATTCCCTTTATAACTTTATTATCTTACTCGGTACCTTTATCGTTATGAAGTACTTCCGGTACACCCCTTCGATTTAAAATTAACTCATGAAACGCTAACTCGATATTTTGGGCATTAGCTTTCTTGAGCGCTCGGCACTCTATACACTTTGTGAAAAGATCTTGGAATACTACTATATAGATGTTTCGTTTACGGCTCGCCGGTAATGGACCCTTTATATCAGTTGCTACTGCGGCCCAGGGTTTTTCGATAACCCTCTGACCCATTAAGTCTGCTTGAGCTGCTTGTTCTGGCTTACTGCGCTGACATCTTTCGCAGCTGCTTACAAACTTCACAACATCTCGATGTGCGGTAGGCCAGTAGTACAACCGAATTAATTTGTTAAAAGTTTTCTCAATACCCAGATGACCGGCTTGAGGGGTCGAGTGAACTTCTTTGTTGATCCGTTTTCTAGTGACTTCCGGTATTACTAGTTTCCAGGCGTCGTAGTCTTCCATAACGTCTGCGGTAATTTTATTAGGGCGATGGTAATATAGGCAGTTGTTCTCTATTTTCCACTTCGAGAATCTCTCAGGACTTCTTTCTACTAGTCCTTTTCTATAAAAATACCAACGATGAGCTTCTTCATCTAAATCCGTGATTGCATTGACTTCAGCTTCATACATTCTGGATAAGGCATCCGGTACGTGATGGAGTGCGCTCCTTCTGTGTTGAATCTCGTAGTCATATTCAATCAACTCGAGGGCCCATCTAGCTAAACGTCCCGTTGGATTTTTAAGATTTTGGAGCCATCGTAGACAACTATGATCACTTATCACGGTAAAATGGTATCCTTCGAGGTAACATCGAAATTTTCTAAGCATTCTTTTTCAGTAGTCGAATACTTTCTTTCAGCTTCCGATAAAGTGCGGCTGGCATAAGCGATGACATATTCTTGTCCCTGTTGTATCTGGGTGAGAACAACTCCTAACCCAAAATCGCTCGCATCGGTTTGTAGAATAAACGGTAATGAGAAATCTGGTCTGGTTAAAATATGTGGTGACGATAAAATAAATTTAATTAGTGTTAACGCGTTCTCTTGTTCCGTACCCCATTTCCACTTAACATTTTTACGTAATAATTGTGTTAATGGCGCGGTAACTGCGGCAAAATTATCAATGAACCGACGGTACCAAGAAGCCATTCCAAAGAGTCGGCGTAACTGTTTAAGTGTTCGCGGTGCAGGATACTCGAGAATTGGTTTTACCTTTTCTGGGTTTATTTCCAATCCTCGTTCATTGACGATATATCCTAAAAATTCGACTTCGGTACTGCAAAATTTACTTTTCTCTTCATTAATTTCGAATCCTGCTTCGTTCAATCGCTTTAACACCAGTTCTAGCCAATGGATGTGTTGGTCAAATGTCTCGGTAGCTATGAAAATATCGTCGAGATATTTAATAACATACGGTTCGCATTTGGGATCAAACAAACTGTCCATTAATCGTTGAAAAGTAGCTGGCGCATTTGATAACCCAAAAGGCATTCTGCGGAATTGAAATAAACCCATTCCCGGTACTGAGAATGCGGTTATTTCCTTGCGACTTTCCTCCAATTTAATTTGCCAGTAGGCCTGGCTAAGGTCGATACTTGTGATATATCGCGCTACTCTGATGTTATCGAGCATTGTCATCATAAATGGCAATGGATAAGCGTCCTTAACCGTAACCTCATTGACTTTTCGGAAGTCTAAATACTTCCGGTATTTTTCATCGCGTGTACTGGGTTTCCATTTCCAGATATTTTTACATTAATGGTCGGGCTTCGATTTCCGCACCTATTATTTTTATTTTTATTCATATTAACATTATTACTGTTTATCCCGTTTGTACATTTTCGTGACTGATTCTTTCGTTTATAAAATTTTGTATTTGCCGAATTTTTCCGTTTATTATTAATTTCTGTAGGTATTATTTCTTCATTTATTTCCGAATTTTCAGATTTTCCGCTTCCAGTTTCCACAATACAAACTTCTACTCCGACATTAGTAGTCTTATTTAAATTATATTTATCTTGAGGCGCATTAATAAAAAACCATTTTTCTAATAAAAATTCTATTCCTATATTAAAA
Source organism: Trichopria drosophilae (assembly GCA_030407085.1). Lineage (NCBI taxonomy): Eukaryota > Metazoa > Arthropoda > Insecta > Hymenoptera > Diapriidae > Trichopria > Trichopria drosophilae. The sequence goes on from CM059582.1 coordinate 139,799,011, forward strand.
GTCTTTAAAAAATCTAAACCTAAGATACACATTTGTGTGGTTATTATTGGACGCTCAGCAATATCACGCCTCGATTTTTACCTGCGTGTTGCGTGGTTCAAGATCGGAGAACAGACACCAAAATGAACTGTAGCAAGGTGGAACAGGAGATGTTGCGAAAATGCACTTTGGTGAAGTTAATTGCACTTTATTGGACACTTTTACACTTTACGGTAACTCGATCGGTTGATTTTCGTATCGCGTGGTGGATAGATGGTCGATCCACTTACCGAAATATCGCAGTAAATAATAAAACTTAACAATATAATTTTACGAACTAATTTCGAACGATGTTGCGGAGAGTTTAAGAGATGCGTGCAGATCGGATGCTGCAAAAGCGTGCGTTTTTAGAGCGGATTTTCTCGAGCGGAAAATTGCGCTATGAGATCGCTGCGAGGACCTCATGGAATCTGCCTTCCCGGAAAAGGCGAGGCTAGTAAGAAGCGGCGGAAGTTAGTCCTCTAGGCGGATTAACTATCAGTTTAATTTAAAGGGTTAAAGAGCGCGTGATTTAAACATTTAATTTAAAGCGTATAGGTCGGTAATATCGGCTACGCGTCTAGTTCTAGCGGGAGCTCACAGATGACGTAACGATGTCGCTTTTGATAGCGCATACCGCAACATTACCGCCCGCCTCGCAATATTAGTATTGCAAATTCTAACGGAGAATCGTAAACCTTAATCTACTTAACCTAAGTATTAAAAGAGCGCAAATAGACTAGTTGTAGTCGCTGCGTGAGTCGGATTCGATATCCACCGGAAGAAGCGCTAGTTTAACAATTGGGAAGCGTTAGTTTAACAAGTCTTAGTAGCTGTGCGTATAGTGACAGCTCGCACGTGACTGCCATGTCCCGGATGATATTCTACGATCCGCGCTAGTTCCCATTTAGCTGGTAGGAGTTGGTCGTTTCGAACGAGTACAATTTGTTCGACTTGGAATTCTGGCATAACTTGCGATCATTTAGAGCGGTGCTGGCATGAAGTAACATAGTCCCTCGACCAGCACTTCCAGAATCGCTCTAAGACTTGGTGGAACAATTTCCAACGAGTGAGTAATCCGACCGATTGGTCGACGGTATGAGGAGTCGGCGCAGCTAACAGGGAACCACTGATAAGGAAGTGCGCGGGTGTCAGGACATCGAGGCTTTCGATATCCTCAGAGAGCGGAGCTAAAGGACGAGAATTCATGCAGGCTTATATGCGACAGAGAAGCGTGCTTAATTCCTCGTACGTAGGTGTATGAGGTTCAAGCACTCGCCGGATGTGGTGTTTCATGGCTCGCACTGCCGCCTCCCACAATCCTCCAAAATGAGGTGCAGCAGGAGGTATGAAATGCCACTCAACACCTTCATCAGCCAAACGAGTCCGAAATTCTGTACACGATATCGCGGCGCGATACGTTGCGCGCAGTTCCTTATAATTAGGCGCCTCTAAAATTAGGGCCATTATCGCTATACATTCGAGAGGGTAAACCGCGTCGCGAATAAAAGCGTTCGAAGGCAGCTAAAAACGCTGCAGTATTGTACGCACCGACGACCCCTAGATGTACTGCTCGCGACGCCATACATACGAAAATGCAGATATATACAGGGAATGCACGATACCCGCGACCGCCCGCCAAGCGCATCTTGACAGGGCCAGCGAAATCTATGCCGCATTCCGCGAACGCACGTGAAGGATGGGTGACGCGCGCCGAAGGCAGTGAACCCATTATTTGAGAAGGAACCGCGGCTGCAAATCGAGCTCATCGAACGCAGCGATTAACTTCGGATTTGACGGTTTTCTGTCCTTGTAATATCCACACTTGATCCCGCACAGTGCCTAGGGTAAGTGAGATACTACCATGAAGGCAGCTTAAGTGTGCTTGCCGGATGATTAATCGGGCGACATGCCCTGACGGTACTAAGATAGGGAATTTTTGCGCGAAAGATAGTTGTGTCAATGACAGATGACCTCCCACGCGAAGCAGTCCGATGCTATCAAGAAATGGATTGAGCCGTTTGATTGAGCTCGTTTTGGAGAATTTTTGTCCTACTGAGAGATATCGTGATCCATCAGGAGAGGGTGTGGCGCTAGCTAAAAGAGCTATCTCTTCTGGAAACGCCTCAGCTTGAAGCATGGCGAAGATGCGTACTTTGCGATTGTCTGATTCGTTAACACAGGGATCTGTCAAGTTTTTCCGTTTGAGCTTCCACATTCTAGGCCATCGAAGCACGAGACCTATCACACGACATAACCGAGGCCTGGTGGAAAATTGGCGAAATATCTCCGCAGTAGGAGTAGTATCTGCCTTAGAAGTCGTAACATGGAAAACCTGCATTCGGTTCTCAAGCAGAGCGTTAGAGCAAAGTTACGAAGTAAGGGTCGGCCTTTCTTCTTCGGAAAGTTGCAACGACGAAGAACCTGACCACCATAATTGCGCTGAGTTGATTTCAGTCGCTGAGATACCTCGCGATGCCAAGTCGGCTGGGTTCTCAGTGCTGCATACATGACGCCAAGTTACGTCGGGTAATAAGGACTGGACTTCCGATACTTGATTGGCTACATACGTTTTCCATTGTGATGGAGCGCCCTGAAGCCAAGCGAGCACGATTGTCGCATCTGTCCAACATTGGACTTTAAAGTCAGTAAAGGTTGGGAGAGCTACGACTTGAGCTATGAGGCGCGCTAGCAACAATGCACCACACAGTTCCAGTCGTGAAATCGAAATCGTTTTGAGAGGGGCCACTCGCGTTTTTGCAACCAGCAGCGAAGTATGGGATTGTCCTGATGAGTCTATGCAGCGCACATAGACTACAGCAGCGTATGCCTTAGAGGACGCGTCAGAAAAGCCATGGAGTTCGCATTTTGTGGAAGAACCCATTCGTAGCCATCGTGGTATAGTGACTTGAGACAACGATGGTAGCTTCTCATGAAATGCGAGCCAGGTGGACGTCAATTCTGGCGCAAGTGGAGCGTCCCAATCGGGTGCACATTGCCACAATCTCTGCATGAAAATCTTCGCAGTTATTACTACAGGAGCAGTCCATCCCATGCTAACCCATTTTCGCAATCTAAAATGAGCGAGCGAGAGCAACTCATTGAGCTCATTGCGAATCTGTTGAACTTCGTCTTCAGAGTCAGCTCCGAAGAGCGCATCGTCGACAAAGAAATTGTTTAAAAGAGCGCTTTTTCCTTGAGGAAAACGGGAGCCTTCATCCTCCGCTAGTTGTCGGAGTACTCTTAAGGCTAAATACGGGGCGCTTGCAGTCCCGTACGTGACAGTGAGGAGTTGGAACTCCGAAACCTTTTCGTTTGGCGATGATCGCCAGAGAATACGCTGCAGATCCACGTCTCGTTCATCGACAAGGATCTGGCGATACATCTTGGCTATGTCGGCCGCCACAACATATCGATGGGTGCGCCATTGCACGTGCAACGTCGACAGATTAGTCTGCAATGTGGGACCGGTGTATTGCAGATCGTTCAATGAGTATCCAGTAGTAGACTGGGCAGAAGCGTTAAAGACCACGCGAGTTTTTGTGGTCACGCTGGTCGCCTTAACTACGGCGTGATGCGGTAGATAGACGACAGTAGATAAAAAGCGGGTAGCGGGTGCAAGACGCATATGACGCAGCGTTGCATATTCGTCAATGAAATCCATATATTCTTGACGTTGCGACGGATGTGATAAGAGCTTTCATTCTACGCTTTGCAAGCAGCAAAGAGCACGAGCACGTGTATCACCTATCGTGACCTGAGTAGAGTGCTTTATGGGAATACGGACAATGTACTGTCCGGTCGACGCCCGAGAGTGAGAATTAATAAAATGCTGCTCGCAGCACTTGTCCTCTTCAGACAACAACGAAGGACTTGTCAACTCCTCAATTTCCCAAAACCGGGACAAAGATGCGTTTAGCTCTTTAAATTCTTGAGCATGATGGGTGTAGGCGTGTGACACTTTAACGGACGGATTATCGACAGAGTTGTCGCAATGAGTGGCGCTAACGCCTGAAAGAATCCACCCTAAGACGGTGTTCTTTGCCACCGGTTCATCGCGTCTACCGCGTCGTATACCCTCCCGAAGCGCGTATGGGTAAACATCAGCACCTATGAATGCCATTATCTTGGTATCGGCGGTGGGCTCACCATCGGCGAGATCAAGATTTTGAATATGAGGCCAGTGCGTTAGCGGAAATCGAAACTTCGGTACATAAGAGGTCAGGCTGTCAACTACAAGGGCATCTGATGACAGTCGGACATCCTTATTACTGCGTCCGTATGGCAAACTCCTGTAATCTTCACATTTTCGTTGTATGAACGAGTGCGTAACGCGTCGGCAACTTCTTGCGTAATGAACGTGCGGGTTGATCCAGGATCAAGTAAGGCACGCAGTTTTACTGTGCGTTGAGCAGCCGCTATTACGACTATCCAGGCTATGGCCAGTATTACGTTGGAATTGCTCCGAACCGTACTCAAATGAGTTTGGACTAAATTGACATCCGAATCTTCGATACTGGTGGTTGCTTTGGGAGAAGTCGCCACAGGTGCTTTTGAATATTGCGTTGCATCATGGAGAAGCGAGTGGTGCTTTAAGGAGCATGCATGCAGGTTCTCTCGCTTTTACATTGCTTTGCGCTGTGAAACGCAAACAAACAATTTATGCATAATTTATTTTTCTTAATTATGTTCCATTTATCAGAAAGCGACATATCAGCGAATTTCGAACACTTATAAATAGAACGTGTTGCGTCACATAGCATGCATCTTAAAGTAGTGTTTTTTCCCGCAGTTGCATGAAGGACCTGAGCACGGGAGGTGGAAGTGGATTTTATTCGCGGCTGCGAATTAGAACTAGTCGTTTTTATTAATTTTCTCAAAACCGGAGGTGGCCTCTAGCGAACGAATTTTGGCGCTTAAAAAGTCGTGAAGGTTCTGAAAAGTTGCATAGGCATCACCTTCCAAAGAAAAATCCCATGCCTCTCTCGTCCCGCGGTCGAGTCGTTGCGCAATTATAAAGGTAGCAATGTCATCAGAAATAGGTTGTTCCAATTTAGTTAAAGCGTCTAAAGATTCTTGTACTGAATCTAAGAGTCGCCGCAGTTCTGACGGAGAGTTTTCGCGTGAAACGGCTTTTATCGAAAATATATTCGATAAATGAACGTGTAAAAGCCGACGTTTATTTTCATATCGACTAACTAACAGTTTCCACGCGAGAGCATAATTTTCTGCGGTGACAGAAACGTTTTTTAACAAATTCGCGGCCTCGCCGTCGAGGCATGACTTGAGATAATACAAGCGTTGAAACGAATCAAACGAATTATCATTCACGATTAACGCGGTAAAATGATCGCGGAATTCGATCCAATCCGTATAGATTCCCGAAAACCTCGGCAATTTAATTGCAGGTACATGCGTGCGAGTTCGATGACAATCTACGTGACCTTGAGCCGGAACAGGTGCAGGAGCAGGAGCCGATGACATCGATGCAGTTGTAATGCTGATAACGGTTGCAAGATCAGCACACGTATCAGCGTATGTGTCCTCAGAATTGCCAAAGAAATCATCCATGAAATACTCATGATCGGCACATAATGGTTCAGTCTTGAACGACACCATGGATTCATGTCGGATTGACATTTGATCCCACTTGATGCGAATGAATCCGTTTGGAGGTTTATCAGCTGTACGAATTGCGCGTACTCATCAGTGACCTCCCCAGAATTCCTCGTAATCGGCATGATTTTCATAAATAATTGAGAAGAATCGGAATCGAATCAAAATTCTGTCCGAACAGTGAATTCGGAGCGATGCAAAAATTGCTCGAATTTGATTGCGTTTGGGAGCGTGTTCTCGAGCTCGGTGCTGTCGTCGCACGGGGAGTCTCGAGACTGACGGTTTGGTGGTGCGATGCGCGGAGATTGCGGAGGGGCACTCGGTCTCGGTGCCTATCGTATACGACCAAGGCGTGGCGCCGCGGTAATCGCCTCCAAATTGATTCGACCAGGTAGAACATCGATTTCGGTAGTCTGGATCGTCTAATTTATTATTTGTGAAGTTACTGGCTCTTCCCGGTGAAGTACCGATGCTGGTTACTGGCTCAATAATATGAACTTTCTTTTTCGGTGTTGTTTCAGTTCTTTTTACTTTATTTCATGATCGGGTGATTTCCGTTTCGGTATCGGAATCCATCTGGGTGGTTAGATTTTTTTCTTTCTGGAGAGTACTATTTCTAATTGCGAATGCTGGACTGAATGAGCTTTTCTTTCGTGATTCTATTTTATTTTGATTTTTTTCAAATCTATCGGTATACGCGAGATCTGGTGCGACTTTATTCGTGACGGTATCAGACGTCATTGCCCCTCGTTTACATGCCACGAATCTATAATATTCCCGCGCTAGTTGTTCTAATTCGTATAATTTAGCGAAATCCTGAAATCGAATATACTTTCGATATTTCTCCTGTAATCCGGATAATGCTAATTTATCTTGATAATTCGGATCGAATGGGGGATTCATGCGATCGAACATGGCTCGTAACGCTGTAAGATAGTTTAGGGCCCATTCTTTTGGTCCCTGTACCCATTGTCGAGCTTCTTCTCTTAAAGCTTCTTGGTAATTGTAGCGACCATACCGTTGTCGAAAATCGTATAAGAAATCGCACCATGAACCCTATGTCTGTTTATGTAACCGAAACCACGGTAAGGCTTCTCCCTTTAATAAGTAAGGTAAACAGGTTAGGACTTCACGACCTGTCACATTCGTTGCTTCTTGACATTCCTCGATTCGCAATAAGAATTCCTCCGCCGGTTCACCAGGTTTACCGGAAAAATCGATATTCCAACGCGACACTATTTCCCACACCGGCTTCGTGTGATAATGTATTTGGGGTACCATATAAGTACTGGCATTCGGTAGGCGGTGGAGGTATTAGCGGTGATGGAGTTCGATCGACGTGATGGCGATTTTGGGGCCTGTCTTCATTTTCCGCGCTCCTAAAGTCGTCCTCCTTTTGGAAAGTATTCGTATTTCGCTGGATCGAATGGCGTCGATTTTCTTCGCGTGGTGGGAAATCTTTCTTTCGCGCTCCATTCGCGCGGTGAACGTCGTCGCGCGGTGAACGTCGTCGTTCGGTAACCCTTCCCCGTGTCGAGAATCGAAAATCATTGCAGCTCAATCGACTGTCTTCGCGCTCAGGATCCTCGCGCGTCGAGAAATGATTCCCCCTCAAGGCGTTTTCATTTTCTGGATATCGGGAATCTTGGCCACCGGTACTTCGACGACCTTCTCGATTTTCTAAATCCTTACCTCTCCGACGCGTAATAAATCTATCTCTAGGTATTTCCTCACCAGAGCAATCTATATTTTCCAATTCTTTATCCAATTTTTTTCTTAAATTATCTATTGCTTCCCCACTTGCTCCATTAAAATCGATATCATCATTTTCCATATCGTTATTAACTTGGTTACTCTTTCGGGACTTGAAAAAATTAAAAAAATTTGCCACGGTAACGACATTTTTAATTCGGAATGTTTAAATTTATGAACTTATCTCTATCACTACTATTTTCTTTTTATTAATTATTGTAATTTGTTTTCAAATTATCATATCCGCGCCTCTTATATTTCTATAATGCTTATACATTTTTCGCCCGATTACTAACATACATACTACTACGACCCAAATCGAATATAAACTTATTCCTAATATAATTTCATTTATTTTTTTTTCATTCAACATTATGCTTATTTGCCAAAGTACCACGGTATATTTTATCCGCCAGTAATATTATATACAATAAAAATTTTAAAAGCACATACATTATTAACTTCCAATACCGTACTAGTATTAGATCAATTTCATCGTAATTTTGCATTTCCTTTATTTTTTTAGCATTGAACTTTCTAATTTCCTATTATCTATCAAACGCTCAAACGATATTTCATACATATCTGGGGAACATCGAAATAACCCGTTACAATACATAAATTATTATTTATTAATAGGCATTATTAGTTTAATTGTACTATTTCTATTATACGTGAGGTGTCCGTCGTTGGTTTCAGTCTCGTCGGGTGTTGAGGTTGTGTAGGTTGGGGTGGTTGGTGTCGAGGTTGTAGCTTGACTATAGCCGTGATTCTCTTCACCTCTGTTTTTTCTTGCATAATTTTGTCTAATTTTTTAAGGTATCTCAGACCCTTTTGAAGCCTTACTTCCTTCAGTTTTTTGTCGTGAGCTTCTATAATTTTCAGAATTTGTTCCGTTAGTTGATATATATAATATGCTTGCGTCAGACGCTTTTTTTCCAGTAGTTGTAATTCTTGGATTTTGTTTGACACTGTGAAAATGAAACAAACAATAAATTAGTTCCCGTTTATTATTGTATCGGTTCTGAATCGCCGTGCTCTTTAGACGTCTGTTCTCTTTTGTAAAAGAGAAAAGTCCAAGGAGAGAATTGTCCCCCTTACTAAGAAGGTTTGGTCAACCTCCGTAAAACTGCGACTTAGTTCCGTTTATGTTAATTCGAACCTCCGTTTTTCTCTTTATGTTAATATTAATTCCTTGCTAAGAAGGTTATCAATGAAGAGTTGATCCCTTTGCTATAGAAAGTTTGATCAAAACTTTTAAGAGAAAAAGGGCATTAGTTTGACATTTATCGTTAATAAAAATGATTTACTATTTTATTGCTACGCAAGAAATAATATTGAAAAAGAGCGATCTTTATTTTTTTTTTGGTTACTATTATTATTATTATTTTTTTTTTGAAAATACAATGAGAAAATTATTTATTTGAGCCGCCAGTCAGCAAAGCCTTTGCAGGTAGGGTAGGGGTGTTATGGTTCAAGTCTTTCTCCCGAAAGGTATAGGTTCTCGCTTGAATTACGCTGTCACCATTTTTGTTACGTCCAAATGAGCTGAAAAAAAACCCATATGAAGACGTGGAAAGGACGAGTCTACCAAAAGGTAGACTTCGGGTTGTGGAGGATGGCGTGGGCTATTATACTAAATTGGGAAAAAGATGAACACAAATAAATAACAAGTATGGTAAGTAAAAATGTTTTTTATTTAGTAAGATTGGCGTAAATACAGGTTTCGGCTGCGGAGGCTGGATTTATAGATGAGAGAAGGAACGTGGAAAGTGGGTGGGTCGGTTCGTCGAAAAAGTTCCTCCGGGGAGGGAAGTGGAGCAGTTGGAAAAGGTGGATGGAAGGAGCAAGTAGAGCTGGATCGGGATGGGCCCAAAATCAAGAGTGGGTTGGGGGGAGGAGGCGTGGGTTGACCCGCGCCCTCTGCTGCTTCGGCGGCGATGGCTCTGGTGGCTTTCAAGATTGCCGGATTCCGAACGGGGTAAAAATTACGGGGCTTAGTTTTCCTCACTGAAAAAAAAAATGCTGAGAAAAAGAATGGGGTAGCGAGATTGGTTTTGTTAGGGGTGGTTAGTGATCAGGAGGAGGTGAGATCCTTATAACTATATCCCGGTTAGGCGGAAAAGGAAAGAAAAATTAAAAAGAAATAATTAAAGAAGGGGAGGCTTAAAATGCCCAAAAGAATTATACAGGGGTGACCTAACAGTCCCTACTTATACTTGCGACCGGATGATGATCGGAACTCCCCGGTTCGTCATTCGGAGAATGATGCCGCGAGAATTACTATCATCACTTAAAAGATAAAATAATAAAAAATAAATATTAATATAAATAAATATTTGCTAAGGTATGGTTCCTCCCTTATCTACAAAAAAAAGAAATATTGCAGTGAACCAACACGTTCGTCTAAAGTTGGGGAGGATGGTGGATGGGAATTGAGTTCGGGGTTTTTTATTTTCTTTTATTCATATACTAACTTTTTTGTGTGTCGATGCTGTCTCTGGGTGCCGGGCTGATGCCTGAAGGTGCTGAGATTTTCGGAAAAAATTCTCTCTATCCTTCTGAGTCTGAGTTGATTATTAGCAGTGCGGTTATATTAATATATGATCTCCCCCGACTCCGAATTTCGGGATTGATAAACGGGATAATCTGGAAGAGTAGATTTATGGGAAAAGTCGGGATATTTCGGTGATGTTTTTAGCCTCCACTGATTCCGATTAGATATCTTGATTCATGTGATAGATTTTTTTAGATGCTTGACCGTAGAAGAAATGAATATCATAGTATGCGTCGGATTAAAATAGTTTCGATTAATTACATGAGAGTCGAGTTTTCTCAAGTGAGCCACCAAAAATCGACCATTCGAATTTTATGTTTTTTTTTTTTGCAAATTCTTAAAGGTTTATATGTTAAAATTAATATCCTAAAATATTTTTGAAAATTTTCAATTTTTGTAAAAGTTATAAACAAATTAATTTTTATAGGACTTTTTTTTTAAACAGCTATTCCTCAGAAATGAATTGATAAAAATTAATGAAATTTTGTGGAGATATTCACAGATGCATACAAAAAACAATGTTATAACAAATTTTTCTGAAAAACTAACAATTGTTTATAAGAAATTACATTTTTATATATTTACATTATTATATAATAGAAAATATATAACAAGCGTTTAATCGTTGCCGCATAGGCGCGGTCGCAGCGCTCCACGCATCCGCGCCACGCCAGTCTGCTGGTATTTTTTAACTTTGACTTACACGCTATAAATACACACATTTTTAAGATTTTCTTATTTTATTAACTAAGAAATGTACAATTATTTAGTTAGTCTCAATACTATAGTTTTAGTATCACTAAAAGCACCGTACATTTTCACAATTCCACGATAAACAAATGCCAATCTCGAGTAAGCATGCATAAACTTGCATACTAGCTTTCATAATCGATCGTATTTATCAAACTTGTGCGCCTTGATATGAAAATAACTATTTCGATATATCTAAAAGATGTCTTATAGTATCTAAAAGATATCCGTCAGAGATCTTTTCGACTCTTTCAAGATATCTTTGACGAATTATATGTATATATATTGTATATATAAGATCATAATGATACAGACAGTAATTAGTAAAACACTGTAAACATGTAATATCCATCGAATAGTCTATTACAATACAAGTGCTTGAAGGAAGTGTTTCGCAACTTTTATTTATTAATATTTAGTGTTTTGAGGTGTCTATAATAATTTTGAATTCTTTATTAAGTAGAGAAAAATAATAACTATTTATTAGACAGTTATACATAATAATTAATACATTAACGCCGGTTTCGTTTTGGTGAATCGGATGACCGGTGTATCAAAAAGTTTTCGGCAGACTTCTCGCAGTCTTGCTTTCTTTCGTGTTATACGAAGTGCCGGTGGCATCCCTGGCGGTGTATGCGGTGAGAAGGTGGTGTTATCGGGTGGAGTAGCCGTGATAGCCGGGACCTGAAGATGTAGGTTTCCGCTATCCGCGGCCGGTGGACCTGGATGCTGCTTCTCGCCCCCTCTTGTAATTCGGACCGCCGTGCAGACCCTGAGACGAGGTCGGAAGATGAAATTCGTCTGTGTTGTCCGGCCTGCGGTGGTGAAGATTGATGGAGCCGGATGCTGACTGGTTTCCGCCTAGTGTGTCGGGGGTTGCATCCGCTGTCTAAAGGAAGGATAGAAAAAGAGCCAAAAAAGTTTATCGCCGGAATTTGCTTCCTTAATTCCCTGGTGGGAAAGGCGATGTTGGAGAAAGCTTCTCCTGTGCTCGACTGACGCAAAAAATGTCGATCGAGCAGAAGCTGGTTTGATCGTCCCAGTGAATTCCTTGTGACTACTGGAGAACGCACTTCTCTTGTGGACTTGAGCCCCTGTAAAGTCGACGTTGGGCAACCCGCCATACACATATGTATGCGCGGTTGTCGTTCATCACGGGGTTGAATAGTACTTGTTAATGATGCTTTCAAGTAGCGTATGTATATGGACGCTACAGTACCCCCCCGGGAGTGATTAACGAGTTGATTTGTAAGCGGTCTGGAAATCGGATTTTTCTTCCTGAGCGTGTCGTCGTGAGTGTCGCTTGATTCTGTGGTACTGGTATGTCCCGATTGTTATCTTCTCGTGCCATTACATAAGTTGACTTCAAGCGGTCGATGGAGACTGCACAATTCTTTCCTCCGCGTTTGATCGTGAAGAATTTATCGTTCTTCTTGATGACTTCGTAAGGTCCGTCGTATGGTCTTTGTAGTGGACCGCCCACAGCGTCATTCCTAACAAAAACCTGTGACGAATCGTTGAGTTCTTTGTAGATGAAAGTGTGGGTCTGACCGTGTCTCGTTCCTAGAATGGCTCGTATTTGTTGCATTTTCTTTCTTAGGCGGGTGCAGAGATCTTCTGCTGTTGGCGCTTTGCTGTGACTCTCGATGAAGAAATCTGCTGGTAGCTTCAGAGTTTGGCCGTAGACGAGCTCTGCTCTCGATGCATGTAAGTCTTCTTTCCACGCGGCTCGAATACCGAGTAGAACCACTGGGAGTACTTCTGTCCAGTTGTCTGTTATATGACACTTGACAGCTGCTTTTAACTGCCGGTGGAAACGTTCGACCATGCCATTGGCTGCTGGATGGTAAGCTGTGGTGCGTACGCGTTTGATACCCATCATTTTGTTGAGGGCGAAAAACAGATCAGCCTCAAATTTGGTCCGTGGTAATGCGGTCTGGAACGCCGAATCTTGCGATCCAATTGTTGAAAAATGCACTGGCCACTGTCTCAGCTGTGATGTTCGTAATGGGGACTGCTTCTGGCCAACGTGTGGAAAGGTCGACGCATGTTAAGCAGTAGCGGAACCCTTTTGATTCCGGAAGTGGTCCGACCAGATCGAGGTGAACGTGTGCGAATCTACCTTCCGGAACTGGAAAATCTGCGACTGGTGCTCGTACGTGTCTCGTTATTTTGGAACGTTGACAGTCCGTGCAACTGCGTACCCACTCTGCGATGTCCTTGTGCATTCCTGGCCATACAAAGCGTTTAGTTATTAATTTTTCAGTTGTTCTTGTGCCGGGATGAGATAAACAGTGCAGTGATGAGAAAACTTGTTCTCGTAGTCTTTTTGAAACGAAAGGTCGAGCGTGCTGTATTGATACGTCGCAACTCAGTTCGATGTCGGTTTCTGGAATCCGCATATCCTGCAGTCGTATAGTGGAGGATGTTTCTTGTGCCAACGTAGCTAGCTCTTGATTGTCTTTCTGCGCTTGCGCTAGCTCTTCGACGGTGACTGCCTCTGTGATCTCACATATTCTTGATAGTGCGTCGGCGACGACATTGTCTGTTCCTGGTGTGTGTTGAATATCCGTAGAAAACTGACCGATTAAATCTAGGTGGCGGTACTGTCGAGGCTACATTTTGTCCGTATTTTTCTGGAATACATAAATTAGAGGTTTATGGTCCGTATAAATTGTGAATGGCCGTCCTTTAACAAACTGCCAGAAATATTTGACAGTTTCGTAAATAGCGAGTAATTCGCGGTCGTATGCGCTGTATTTTGCTAGCGATAGCGACATTTTTCTGGAGAAGAAAGCTAATGGCTGCCATGTCCTGTCCACCAGTTGTTGCAGAGATGCGCCTGTTGCGAAGTCTGCAGTGTCTACGAAGATTGCCAGTGGCGCAGTAGTATTAGGATGTGCGAGGAGTGTAGCTGACACTAAAGCCGGCTTACAATTCTCGAAAGCTTCCTGTCGTGCTTGCGTCCATGGAATTGTCTTCTGACCTTTAGTGTTTGGTCCTGTTAGAGCTTCATTTAAAGGAGCTTGGATCTTTGCTGCAAGTGGAACGGAACACCTGTAAAAATTGAACATTCCGAGAAAACGCCATAGTTCTTTATATGCAGTTGGTAAAGGGAAATTAGTAATCGCGTCCACTTTACTTTTTAGCGGTTTGATACCATCTGCTGAAATTGTGTATCCTAGGTACCTTACTTCATTTTGTCCGAATCTGCATTTTCCGGGATTTAGTACTAACCCGACCTCCGATAGCCTTTCAAAAACTGTTCGAAGGTGCGTTTTGTGTTGTTCCGGTGACTCGGATGCAATAAGAACATCGTCGAGGTAGACAAAACAGAAGTCGAGCCCTCTCAAGACTTCGTCGATGAATCTTTGGAAAGACTGTGCTGTGTTCTTCAAACAAAAAGGCATTCGAGTACTCTCGTATAGTCCGAACGGTGTAATTATGGCTGTCTTTGGGATGTCTTCTTCCGCAACAGGTATTTGGTAGTATGCACACATTAAGTCCAACGTAGAGAAGATGGTTTTTGCATGTAATGTATGTGAAAAGTCTTGTAAGTGTGGTACTGGATATCGGTCCGGAATTGTCCTATCGTTTAAGCAACGATAGTCTCCGCAGGGGCGCCAAGATCCGTCTTTCTTTTTGACAAAATGTAAAGGTGACGACCATGGACTGCTAGAGGGGCGTATTATGCCTGATTGCAATAGTATTTGAAACTCCTCTTGTGCGTCCTTATATTTGTCGGCGGAGAGTTGTCGGGCCTTGCAAGCCAACGGTGGACCTGGAGTTGTTGGGATGAAATGTCGTGTATTGTGGTGGACGTCTTTTGTAAAACCAGCGGGTTTTGTGATCTCGGGGAACTCGTTCAATATATCGCCGTAAATTGACGAATCCGAGATGGTCTTGACTTCTTCTCGTATTCCTGGGGCTAAGAAACCCTGTGTAGACAACTTTGTTGTTCCATCGATTAATTTCCCGTTCAACGTATTGATTACGATGTTGAAATGTGAGAGGAAATCGATACCCAAGATTGGCTGTGTGACATCCGCGATGACGAAATTCCATATGAAGTCTCTCCTAAGTCCTAAGTTTAGCTTCATGCAATGCGTACCGTATGTGGCTATGCACGTGCCGTTAGCAGCGGCCAGCTCGTACTTCTCCTTGCGGATATTTCCGAACTTTTTGCGTGGTAAGATGGATAGCTGTGCGCCTGTGTCGACCAAAAATTGCCATTTAGATGGTTTGTTTATGATGTATAGGCGGCGTCCAGATTGAGGCAGTTCAATAGCCGCATTCATGTACTGCCGTTGTCGTTTCCCTTTTGCATTGGTGGCTGTCCGAAAGTGCAGGGTAGCAAACACCTCTGGGCTTGCGTTTTCCACCTGCGATGGTACCAGCAGACTCCTGTTGCGTCGCTACCTCTGGCTCTAGACGTTGATCGCGAACGTGGGCGCCTCCTCTGTTTTTCGCCTCCTTCCCGGTATTTGCCTCTATGTGTTTGCGCCGAGATTTTCCTCTGCAAATTCTCAATAGTGGCTCGCAATTCTGCTATTTCAGAAGCATTTGCGGGCGAAACTTGTGAGATTGAAGGTGGAATATTGATCTCGCTGATGTGATCTGCTAGTACTGCTGCATCATTGAGTGGGAGCCGCGCCTGGGCAAGTAGAATGGGCTGGATGGCGATCGGTAATCTGCTAATCCAGAGTGTTCGTAACGCTGCATCATCTATATGTTTTTCTGCTAATAGTCTCAATCGTCGTAAGAATGCCGAAGGGGATCTGGATCCTAATTCTTCTCTCTCCAACAGCTGCTTAATTTTTGCTTCCTGTGACGCTGACAATCTCCTGATGAGTTCTGTTTTAAACTGCGCATACTTTTCGTTGGATGGGGGCTGAGATATGATGTCTGCTACTTCTAACGAGATCTGTCTATCTAAATGTGATACTACATGGTTATATTTTATTGTCTCACTAACGATGTTGGCTAACGCGAACTGAGCCTCGAGATGTGAAAACCATATTGCTGGAGCGTCGGGCCAAAAAGGTGGCATTTTGATTGCAACTGCACCGACGATTGGCTGCACATGTTGTCCTTGGTGAGCGAGCGCGTCCTGCAAATTTTGTAGAGAGATGCCATCGTTCGACTTGTCCGTAAAGTCCCCCATGATGATGACTGTCGCAAAAACTTCCGATGTGGGCTGCTTTTTTGATTGCTCTGTCGGGGTCACCACTTTAGTGTTTTGAGGTGTCTATAATAATTTTGAATTCTTTATTAAGTAGAGAAAAATAATAACTATTTATTAGACATTGGTACACTAATTAATCGCGACAGTTTTCACAATACATTAACGCCGGATTCGTTTTGGTGAATCGGATGACCGGTTTATCAAAAAGTTTTCGGCAGACTTCTCGCAGTCTTGCTTTTTTTCGTGTTATACGAAGTGCCGCTGGCGTCTCTGGCGGTGTATGCGGTGAGAAGGTGGCGTTGTCGGTGGAGTAGCCGTGATAGCCGGGACCTAAAGATGTAGGTTTCCGCTATCTGTTGACGGTGAACCTGGATGCTGCTTCTCGCCGCCTCTTGTAATTCGGACCGCCGTACAGACCCTGAGACGAGGTCGGAAGATGAAATTCGGCTGTGTTGTCCGGCCTGCGGTGGTGAAGATCGATGGAGCCGGATGCTGACTTGTTTCCGCCTGGTGTGTCGGGGGTTGCATCCGCTGTCTAAAGGAAGGATAGAAAAAGAGCCAAAAAAGTTTATCGCCGGAATTTGCTTCCTTAATTCCCTGGTGGGAAAGGCGATGTTGGAGAAAGATTCTCCTGTGCTCGACTCACGCAAAAAATGTCGATCGAGCAGAAGCTGGTTTGATCGTCCCAGTGAATTCCTTGTGACTACTGGAGAACGCACTTCTCTTGTGGATTTGAGCCCCTGTAAAGTCGACGTTGGGCAACCCGCTATACACATATGTATGCGCGGTTGTCATTCATCACGGGGTTGAATACTACTTGTTAATGATGTTTTCAAGTAGGGTATGTATATGGACGCTACGAATACTTCGGCTGGCCTGTTGTCGGGGTCGACGTTTTGAAAATGCTCAGTTTCAATTTTCATACATATAAGAAACACTATATTGTTGTTACATATCTATCGAAGCCACTTCGACCTAAATATGATTAGACCCCCAAATATTAATATAATTTTATAATATAATTGAAAGCTGTTAGTAAACAAAGAAGTATTAAGGAATAGCCGACTCTGTACTGGGTCGAAGTTTCTGAGCGAAGCGAGCGAGACACCACGCCAACACTAGTTTTAATTGAAATAGTAATTGCAATTTTAATTCTATTTATGAAATTAAAAATTGTTAGTTACACAAAATAAAAGATTGTATTTTAAATATTTTGCGTACATTTTTTTAGTATTTTAGCTTTTTATAATTGATAAAAAATCCTTTTTTTTCAGAAACGCTTACTGTTGCAATATTCAACATTTGCATGCTCATTTTTTAAACAAATATCCAGACGTGCAGATATCATTATCAGCATTCAAAGCTTTGAGACCGAAAGAATGTATTACGGTAGGTGCTAAAGGCACAGATAAAGTTTGCGTTTGCAAAATTCATCGTAACATTCAGCTCAAGTTAAAGGGACTTAAGGAAGAATTTACACGTAAAAAGTTAAATTTTGAAACTAATTATCACGATTATTTGAAACAAATGATTTGTAACGAACCATCGGCAGATTGTTATTTAGGAATTTGTAAAAGCTGTCCTGGAACAGTAAAGATTATCAAAGACATAAAAACGTTATTGCCTTAAAACAGAAATTAATAACACATTGAAAATCATCCCCTCTAAGATAACGCAAAATATTAAGTTTCGCTGGACATTATACGTATGCTTTTTGTTCAAAACGAAAAATACGCGAGTGATGTAATGTTCATCTTCAAATATTAAGTAATGTTTAGGTTACATCTAAGATTTGGTGTTTAAAACACTTTTCTTGGATAATAATTGGATAAAAATATCGCACAATTATTGCACATATTTCTTGTCCAAAAATTAGACAATTTTGTAAGATTTTCTTGTTTAAGATATGTTTTGCTTAAAATTGTCCAATACTTGGGCATTTTATGGACACTTTTATTGTATACATGTTTTATGTCCAATAATTGTACAATAATTGGTTTCAAGTTCTACCAGGGTGTTAAAAGTTGTTATTTACGTAATAATAATAACAATAACAACAACAATAATAATAATTTGAATAATTAAAATGATTATAATCTATTACATTTATCTATACCCATCCAATCTATTCAAAAGAATATTTTTACATCAAAATACAAATTTACAAATGATCAAAAAAATGATGAAAAAGTGAAGAATTTATTTTCTTATTGTTATTGTTGTTATTATTAATAATAATATTATTTATAAATAGTATATTATTTATTTATAAATAGTATATAAATATTAACTACTTATAAACAATATCTACTTAGTAATTGTGTTATGGGAATATTATTACATCATTTTCATTCTAAGAAAGAAATGAGAGAAAGTTCATTTCCTTCAGAACATAATTTAAAAAAGTTAAAAATAATTGAAATTCGCAATTTCTATGGTTCATAAGTAGGTTATAACAAATAGACTTAAAAAAAACAATACTCCTCTATCGAAATTTGAACTCATAAAACATTAGTTACAAAACAAGCGCTATACCGCCTGAGCCATCATAGCTTCTCTAAAAAATTGCGATATTCGCTTCATATAAATTACTACTTATAGCGTAAAAGGTAGTCAATTTAAATACGATTCTCTAGAAAACGATTGAGTATTGTATCGATCTTTCTGATAATCAAAAGGGTGGTAAGAATGTGCTATATTATGGGAAAGTTTCAATAAAATCGGTGAGAATCGCACCTGAGGTTCTCTTGTGAGAGAATGAGATGACAACCAATGGACATCAAATGGACGTCCAGGCGTGTACGTACTCTGGGTGAAATTTGGACGTACTATGGACGAAGTGTGACCATTAAATGGACGAAATAAGTGGTATATGGACGTCCAAAAGGCCTATGGCTGTGTACGGAATGTGGACTAAACATGGACGTACCATCGATAAAATATGGTCCAGTGGACGTCCACTGAACGTCCATTATTATCCCACGGAATACAGAAAGTCCAAAATGTACACACACTGGACCAAGAGTGGACGTTCGATGGACCATAACGGACGAAATACGTAACATATCAAGTCCATTCGACGTCCAATATACGTTCAGTATTCTATGGACTAATAACGTCCAAATTATTTTACGTTCAATATTGTAACATTCCGCACGAAATATGGCCGCTCAGTGGTCCGAAAATGGACTAATATAATATATCCAACGTATGTCCACTTCTGCGCTACGGGCCTCCAACGATACACGCCAACAAATGCGACCGAAATTATCCAATTTCATTAATTTTCTTAAAAACGTAAGGAGTACCGCGTTTAAAGGAGCCCTAAAAGACAAAGGAGTTATTCACACCAGCGCGTCGCGTCGTCGTGGCGGCCATCTTGTGCACGCAGCGCCGCATCTTCTTGGAAAAATGGAGGTGCCGCGGACGTCCACTAATGTACGTACACTGGACGTCCAAGTATGTACGTACACTGGGCGTCCATTATTGGTCCATAAAAATGCAGGTCCGAATGGTCGAAAAATGGACGTACCGTGGATGACCACATAAGTATCTACACATACATTTATGTACCTAATTTGGACGTAATATGGACGTCCGTTGGATGTTCAGAGATGGACGTACATATAACATCCGGATATGTACCTACATTGGACGCCCATTTACGTCCTTTTTCTGTCCTGGACGTATGGACGTAACATGGACGAAATATGTACGTCCACTGGACGTCCAGTGCTGACTGGGATGCCTCTATAATGTAAATATGATGTTAAAAGTATAAACCTAATTATACCTTTTTTTTAAATAAATAATTTCGAATGAATGTCATTTCGGAACTCTTTGGTATGATGCGCCTCCGAGTACGCAGGCTATATAGACTATCAAAAAATAGCAACGATTGTGAATAAATCAAAGCGAGAATATTTATTTTCATTATTTTCATTTTTATTTTATTACAAATTTATAGATATTAAATATATTACTTTTTCATAGTATGCGTAAAATTCGTGCACCTTTTTCAGGTGCGTTAAATTACCATCTTACACATGAGTGCTGACCGCACAATTATGGACGTTGAATATACAATTATGTAAATTGTAAACCTTATGTAACCGAGTACCCGGCAGACCGGGGTGCCCGATGAGAATCGGTTAACCGACTGATTGCGGTTACCCGATAAGTCACGGGTACCCGAAATGACGGGTAATTTACAAAACCCGACCCGACGACTACCCGACCCGACCATCGAGTACTCGCACACCCCTACAATGTATTCAAGTTACACACGTATAAGAAATAAAAAGAACAAAATTAATGATAACAAATAATATTATGCCCCAGAAAAAAGAATAATTATAAGAAGAAAAAGATTGCATGTAAATCGTGTTAATATACGAAAACAAATACTGCATGCGAACGCTTCCGAATCTTAAAGGCGAAGTCTGAGATGGAACCGGCCGAAACAATAGAAGATATGCAAAAAATCGTGTCTACGAAACGTCGCATTCGTAACATTACATGAATTTTACGTTAGTAACCTGAATGCGACGTTATACATTTCCTTGGTGATTTTGTGACGTTGCGGAGACGATTCCATAAAACTTTTTTAAAACTATTATAAAGTGACATTCTGGTAATGTTACGCATTAACTTTACATATTTGGATGTTGTGGAACGTGATGCAAACGGCGACAAGATGTTACGAAACGTTAGTTTTTCTACCATAAATGGGATAACATGTAATGTTTCATTTACATTACATGTTTAGCGGGAAAATTTCATTCCGCCGTCCAAATCACATGGAAAATAATGTTTAACCCCTACGGCAAAATATTCATCTGTCACAGCTTAACCTAAACACAGTTAAACGCAGTTCGGCTCTATCAGACAAACTCGATGAGCTGCCGCAGTTTTTCTATCTTACCTCAACACTTTAGCTGCCTCAAGATATATGGGCATTATTCTAGAACTTTTAAACATTGAGGTTGAAGAAAAGTGCATTTTTTTTTAGGCACATTCATGACATTAATTTTATTGGCTTTAGAATTGATCAAATGACAGGAAAAACCTTGCGTGAATCATTTATACACAATGTATTTTTTCTTTTAATGTAACATGTTACGTTACTCGTAAAATTAGTTTTTAGTTTTGTAACGTTTAATATACATAAAAAATTCAGTTCTTCTGCTTATGGCCTAATTTTTAGAAGCTAGTATATAACATTAAACGTCTAGTTAATAGTTATTCAAATTGATTAAATATGGCGGACTATTTTTACAAAATTTCTTTGATTTTTATAAAATTTAATATGTAAGGATTTTTGAGGCCACTGATTACAAATCCAAAGTCAGTTTTCATTAAAATTTGAAATCCAAATACATGATTTAACAATAAGGATACCAAAAAATTAAAACGATTTGTAAAGAATAATCATTTTATTATTGTCAAAAAGTGTGTTTTTTGTTGTATTAAAAAAACACAAAAGTTATAAATACTTTAATAACATAGGAGAAAAGATCACAATGATTTCAAAATACTTAGAAGCTAAATTGTAGAAGTGCCATTAAATAATTTGATTTTTCAAAGTGAGATTCGCTTGGAAATTTAAAGTTTGACGTGGTCGCATTTTTTATGTATAGGTGGCACACATTCGGGCAAAGGCTCAAATTACTTCTTATCATATAGGTAATGTACCCGTGTTGTGTGGTTTCTTAAAAACCAATGTGAAAAAAATTATCTAAGGTTGATTGCTAAATTGTCAACTATAAAAAAAAGTTATCTCGCAAGTTTGAAGGTATATAATTTTATTCCTCAGTGAGGCACATCATTAAGTTAAGGATTTTTCATTTGTTTACATCCCCAAATACTTCCAAAAAAAACCACAGACCATAAAAAAAAGGTTCAAAAAGTTTCAGTGTTAAAACTGAAAAAATGTAGTGAGTGTCGCGCACCAAAAACAGGCAAATTCACTTCTTTTATTTACTCTCATTGTTTTCTACATATCGGTAATTAGTAATAAACACTTATTACACGTAAAACGAACAAAAATTTGTTGATCTGTAGTGTTGCAAAGTTATATTTAAAATTTTTAAGGTATCATAATGAGCGATAACATAAAGTTTAAAAATTCTAGAACAATGCCCATATATCTCAGCAAACACAGCCTATCAATTGGACTAAATAATGGACTATTTTTCATTTCTCTTATATTTATAGACGTGAAATTATATTTATGTGTGATCACATATTAATCTGCACTAAAAAATAGTGATTAGTACACTGAAAGAAAGGTTAAAAACAGATATAGTACTTGACTTGTAACCTTCATTAGGTGCGTTTATTCACATATCAACTTTATTACTAATAAAATAAAATATGAGTCCCCACTCTTTTAACTTATTTTTAACAAAGAAATCCATTTTAACCGCAACTCGCTCGTTTATACAGCGAATAATTGGACAGCATACATGCACTTGTCTTTCAGCCAGTCATCTTTTGCAGCGACAACCAAACACCCGCAGATAAATTCATTAAGCTGTGGTAGCTAAATGAATTTTCTGTATTACATTTATAAATTATTGTGACAGGCTTATAATTGAGCTCGTATAATCAAACGCCTGTCAACCAAAGTATTTGAGCTAATGTCACCCAAATATTTTTTCCGTGCACGAAATTTGCAAACTACTAAAGTTTCAGAAGAAAAACTAAACTCATGATTAAGTTACTGTTCCTGAAATGAATAATTAAGAAATTTTAACATTTTGTAAATATTAAATTAACTCTCGCATATTTCGACTGGCTAAAAATGACAACAAGAATTGACAAAGTTGTTTTGAAGCCGAACAAAATTTCGTCTTTACTGTCAAAATAATTAGTACTAATTCGAATAATAATATTCGGACTTCTTCTAAGAAAATTATAAACGTTTACATTTATTTATTTATTTCATTTCACACGTAACTTTCTTTTAGCTAAATTAAAAATTCAGTAATTCCTTACTTTAAAAACCGTTAATAAATTGTCGATGCTTTCGACGGAACCAAAATTATGTTGGCTTGTAAATTGCGAGATTTTGACAGTTGCTAATATTTGTAAATAAATAAAGACCGCTCAATGGCATATAGCATTAAAATTTTTTAAAAATATTTATACAATTAACAATAGGTAGAGTCAATCAATTAATTTTTAAATACCAAAATATCTCTATAAACATTCTATTAAATCGTATATTTATGTAGAACTTTATTTCTTCAATTGTCGCCTCAGTAAAAATTACACTAGAAGCTGAGAATTTTTATTTTGTAATCGGAAATAAAACTTCAAGTCAACATTGTGCTATTCAAATTCTTTATCTTTAAACGGCTGTCGTTTAATTGGATAAAACTGGCATCAGGGGTTGAAAAAATTGTTGTTGAAACTGATACAGATGTAAGTAATTAATTTCGAAATAAGAGGTCTGAATTTGTCTCAGAATACTCGGATTTCCTGACCAGGAATGCAAATTTAATTTATTTATTTATTATTTATTTTTTAAATAATATTTAAATTGTAAATGTATTATACTTAAAAGACGTTCAAACTAATTTATATCAGATAAAACTATGATATTTAG